>QTSX02000116.1:0-262718 GCA_014839935.2 Entomophthora muscae
TAGTGAATAGTGGTATTCACAATATGGGTGATGTCAGCTTTGAACTCTTCCCAGTTTTCAAGCTGGTTGTCAGTTTGTGAGCCAACCCAGGTGGCAAACCAGTTAGCTGCGGCCTTGTACAGGCGCTTGCTGGCTTCCTGGACCCGTTTCTCATGGGGGATTTGGCTGGTTCAGAGTTTAGTGGCTGTGTGGTCTAGCCAGCTGATGACGTTTTCTTTGTTTTTACCAAAGAACTTGTCAATACCAATGTATTTGGTGTTAGTCACTTCACCTGTGGTAGGTGGTTGTGTGTTTGTTTGTGGTTGGAGAGAGTGACTGTATTGAATAATCTTGGTGCATGCTTTGGGCATGACCAGACCTTTGAATACAGTGCATCCACTAGGTATATCCTCATTGATGTTGTGGGCGCAGAAGTACGTTTTCCAGGTCTCCTGGGATGTGGCCTGGTTGAGTACAATAGCAAAGGTGGGTGGGTTTTGGTAAGTCATTTTCTCTCTCATGGGTGTGGTCAAAAAACTGTAGCTAAACCAGTGATAAGGAGCGCCTTTTAGGGAAGCTTCAAATCTGGAATTAAGAAAGAAGAAAAGTATATTTTATTGGATAATAATTTAGACTTATATAGAATTATCTGTGGCAGGGATTTAGTTGGATTGAACCTAGGGGTTGATTATGTGCTAGATGGTTTCAAGCCACTGGATACTTGGACAGTCAGGTGATATTGTTTGGTTACCATTCTTGGTATGACAAACGGTATATTGGAAGGGGACTAAATTGGGCAATGGCTGGATGTTAAGTAGGTTGTCAATAGCCAGAATGCTTGTACATCCAGACCCTTGAAAAAATTATAGATAGTCTGGCTATTGTGAGATCCCAAAATTATTTGGTATAGCTTGACCCCCTTTGGACCAAATAGAGCCACCATCAAATAGGGTGTGGCGCGGACTGCAGCACTCCAAGCCATCCTGTCATTGGAGCCTTTTGTGGCATACCCATACCCATTGCGCATTTACAAGGCAAAAGCTGATTTGTCAATGTAGTAGAATTTGACAGTCCCCTTGGCTTTGAGGGCAGTGTACTGTAAATTCAGAACCTGAACGTAAAAATTTGGGATTGTCAAATCCTTGGTCCAAATTTTGAATCACTTTTGCGGGATAGCCTTTTTTAATTAAATTGATTTTTTTGAGTATTTATTTGAATTTTTAAAAATTTGGGAACTCATAGACACTTTGCAAAGTTCAAGTCAAACTGCATATTTCCAATGGACAAAATGAATTAACTGGAATCAGATTTGAAGCGTTCAAATCCATCAACCATTTCCATTAAGTTTACTATGTTTTTTGGAATTGTGGGATTGTCAAATCCAAGAACCAAATTTCAAATCACTTTAAATGCCACTAGTAAACTCAAATAATAATTGCAGGAACTGGAATCCAAATTGAATGTACATTAAGTAACTAGGACAAATCAACCCAAATCAAGAAGCTCCACTCTGGATAAAATCAAATGAAAAATCCAATCTAAACACCCATGTTTAGACATGAAATTAAGTGAAATGAAAAATTATCTAAACTGGAAATGATGCAATATTCTGCATTTTAAATCACTAATATAGCAACCATAAAACCATATAATGATTTATGAGCTACTCTCCTGATGAGGCAGAAATTTTTTAAAAATTTTGGCCCCAAGTTATGCCAGGGGCCAAACAAATTTGTTTCAAGGAAGAAGGAGAGGGGGGAAAGATAAACCATTAGTTTAATAACTATGTATTCATGTATTGCTACTAAGGATACTTGATTACAGTAGATTTCCAAAGACGCTAATAATAAAGTAGAATTATATATTACAATCTATCTTATCACGTTGTCTTTCCTTTGGTGTGTTGATAATGTACTTGCAATTAATTGGACAGCTTCACCTCCAGTTGCCTTGGCAATAGGAAATCAAGCTGTCCAATTAATTGCAAGCACATTATCAACACACCAAAGGAAAGACAACGTGATAAGATAGATTGTAATATATAATTCTACTTTATTATTAGCGTCTTTGGAAATCTACTGTAATCAAGCATCTAAATTTTAGCTGTCCTAAAATGGAATAGGGTGATTTTTGAGAATGCCTGTGATTCCAAAAAAAATCTGCACAAATCCACTCTAGATCCTTTAGCATCCTTTTTGAGACATCAATAAATTATATTTATTTCAAATTCCTTGCAAATATGATTTGAAACTTGGTTCTTGGATTTGACAATCCCGCAATTTAAGATTTGTTAATTTTTACATGATGTCCATGATTTGATTGAAATACAGGAAATCTCAAATTGTACATTAGAATCCCGCATTTTTGATTCAAGTATACCACATTTGTTTGCTGAGTTTTGTCTTTTGTTAGTTGAGTTATCTGCTCAAGAGATTCAAAATTTGCCAATTTAAATAAACCAAAACAAAATCAAAATAAATGGTTGATTTTATTAAATATTTTATTTTTCACTCAACTGAGTTCCCCGCAAAAGTGATTCAAAATTTGGACCAAGGATTTGAAAATCCCACATTTTTATGTTCAGGTTCAGAATTTACAGTACGCCTCAGCATATTTTTCCAAGTCTTGATGTTGGTTGGGCTGTTTCTATTATAGGGAGATACCCTGAGCTTTTTCCAGGAAAAGCACATTCCCTTCACCAGATGGTAGTAAAAGGAAATTAAAGCCTCAACTCCAAAAGTAGATTTAATAATGGCCTGTATATTTGCCAGCTCAAGATGGCAATCTCAGGTTAAAACACTGGTGGATTGTCCATTTGTGCTCCTTGGTGAGCATGGTGGAAACGCGCAAGGATTTCTCTGTGGCAAGGACTCAACCAGTATCAATGAACTTGTTGAAGGTCTTGCTAGCGTACTTGGGATCCACTCCAACAATGGCCACAACCGCCTTGTAGTCACCTGATTCACACATTAGCTTGAGCAGGATGATGTGTTTGATGTCGGGGATATGCTTCTGGGCGGGCTTAGCGGGAGTAGTTGAATTGAGATCCTGCTCAGGGACTGGCTTGCAAGGCATGGGCACCTTGTTGTAGAAGGCTGCAACTTTCTTTAGCACCAACTATCCCTCATCAGTTCTGAAGAACTCAGGCTCTTTGTCCTCTTCCTGATTGACATCACTGACGTAGGGCTTGTAGCTAGTATCAAGTACAGGCTTTACCTTCTCCAGCATGGCTGACAGGACCAACTCTTGCCGGTACACAACTTCAAACACATAAAAAGTAAGTTCTACCTCCTTGTTTCTAACCATTTTGGTAGTGGTGACCTTGGTTGGCTTCTGGGTCAGCTTTGGGACCCAAGGGTTTATGCTCCGCACCCTAGCAGCTTGTGCTCCTTGAACCGGCTGTGTCAGTGCAGCATCACTATGGAACTCTCCTCTCCTGTCTCCTTCCCAAGTAGGCATTTGTGTTGCACTAACTCTGTTCTTTGACCTGCAGGGGCAACTGCAACTGCAGCGCACAACAGGTGCATTGGTACTCTGTGGTTGTGTTTCTTCCATTTTATAATTTAATAAAATATTAAATAAATTTCAATTAAGTTACTCCCTAATTTAAATTTTTGCTTTTTATCTGAATATGGATATTTGATTAATATTTTTCCCACCCAATATCACAATTATAGATTTTTATTTATTAATTAGTTTTTTTGGTTTTACTACGCCCATTTTAGAACACCCAAAAAAATTCCACCCATTTCCCCAGATTTTACTGCCAAATTCAAACACCTAACACAATATTTTTAAAATTTATGTTTTGGATCTTGTGTCTTATTTTAGATACCTTGGTATCATTCTTGATTACAATCTATTGCACACACTGAGTGATTATTTTATTTATGTAGTGAGTTGCTATTATGTTTTGTTTTTTGATTGAGTTTTGACTCACCTTGCTTGGGTGTATTTTGTCACCAATTCACATAGTAAACATATGTACACCAAAATCAACTCACACCATTTTTTTTGTGAATCAATGTATTTTGGATTGTATTTTGAATGGTTTTGTTTTGCGTGTGAGCACTTCTTTGCTGTGTTGACTCATTTTGCCCATTAACACCAATAAACCCTGTTAACAGAGTGTATATTTTAACCTGATAGTTGGATTTTGCTTAAATCTGAAATCATTTTTTTAAAATCTGAGATATTTTTGGTTGTCACCATAGCTTCTAAAACCAATGTAACCCCACGGGTTTGAATGGGAATGGGCATGGAAATAACAGCCAGTCAAATTGTGCCCATTTCTGTGTCACCGCCACCCAAGGCAACCAAGACAAGAGAAAAGACCATGGAGAGCACTAAGCAAGCTAATCTCTCCCTGCACAACTTCTGACTTGCCCAATGATGAATACCGGCCCAAGGACGTGGACCAGTGTCCAATGATCAAGTGCCCTCAGAGGATCCATTACTCTACACCATTGCCAGATATCTCAATAAATTAATGTCTTACCTGTTCTGCTTTTGTAGTTACACAGGTTCAGCACTCCTGGACTTGGGTGCAGATCAAACCCTAGTCAACAGCAGTTTTTTAGATAAGTTCAAGTTAACCACTAATCATTTGCAGATTAAAAATGTGGTTTTAGCTGATGAACATCACATTGCCGTGACAAGGAAAACTGCCCCTTCTCTGTCATGCTTGAGAACCTGCACTCCGCCATCCAAGGCCTTGTCATTGACTTTCCAAAGTTTAACATTGTACTGGGTTTTGATTGGTTGCAAAAGAACAACCCTCACATAGACTGGGCAACCTCAGTACTGACCATCAAACACAAAGGCATCAATAACCAGATCAACCCTGACTCAGTAGACCAGCTATTAAACAATCATGTCTTTTTGCGCATCATGGAGACCCTGGACAAATAGGAGAATCTCAAGACAATTGACTGGGACTCCTGCCAGTACATGGTCATACACTTCAAAGACCACCAAGGTACCACTACATCTCAGGATTGCAAAATTGTAGCCCGCCATCCAGAAATCTTCAAAGAAACTCTGCCAAGATAGCCACTAGAGAAACATATCCAACACTACATCCAACTCAAAGGAGCTGTACCTAAGGCGCAACCCATCTACTGCCTGACCTCAAAAAAGACAAAACCCTATGTGCATACCTCAAGGAGACACTTGAGAAAGGTCTTTTCTGCCCCTCACAGTCTTTTTTTGGCGCTGCTGTATTCTTTATGGCAAAGAAAGACAATACCTTTCAATTGATTACATATTACCAAGCTCTCAATGAAGTCAACATCAAGAATTGTCACCTGCTTCCACTCATTAACAGCCACTTTGATGCCCTGGCAGCGCCACTGTATTCTCCGAAATTGACTTAACTGTGAGTTATAACCAAATTGCATCAAGGAGGAAGATATTCTCAAGAAAGACTTCTGCACTAAATACAGTTCATAAGAGTGCTTGGTACTCAATTTAAGGAGGAAAAACGCCCTGTTAACGTTTGTGACCTTCATGAACAAGGTGTTTCCCCCCACATAGGCAAGCACGCTTTAGTATACCTGGAAAACATTATTGTATATAGCCCCTTGATATAACAACACCACAAGGACTTGGAGGCAGTCTTTGTTACCCTGGCACAAGATAAGCTACTAGCCAAGCCCTCTAAATTTCTGTTCTTCTGCAAGCAGTTGCCTTTTCTAGGACACATAGTCTCAAAAGATGGCGTTAAACCTGACAGCCGGGAAATCCAGTCCATCTTTAAAATGCCATAGACAAAGGACAAGTCAGAACTATGCACCTTCTTGGTAATGGTTGCATATGTACATTGGTTTCCACCTGACTGCAGCGTTCTGAATTCACCCCTTTCTGCCATAACTGGCATCAAATCTAAGTTTGTATGGACCCCCCAATGCAACCTTTGCTTCAGACGTCTTAAGGAGAAGCTCACAACAGCACCCATCCTACAGTAACCTAAACGCAATGAGGAATACCAAATGGAAACAGACTGTAAAGACCCAACAATTGGGGAAGTATTTTAGCTAATTAAGGTACCAAGTTGACCACTTGGAACCCGGTGAGCACGGTCACAATGGAATAGACTGTCATTATTCATCAAAAGACCTTTGTGTGTATGTTATAGCGTCTGAAATTACTGGCAAAATATGTGAGCACATAGTATATAAAGGTGTATATAGCTATAGACTGAGTGGAGTTGGGCCAAATCAGTGTGGGCCAGGAGTACTGATTGGAGGAGTTGAGCTGCTCCAGCTCCTTGTAAAAGTACTTGCCAGTTGGATTATTGAATGATCAATGTGTTTGATAGGGTTGGTGGCCCCCAATCCCTAGGAATGCTGTGAGTACAGCTGAGAAGATCAAGTGGTTCATCTCCTGATCCTGGGGAAGGGCAAAAAAGCTTAGTGTCTTTAACTTTCTGAAAGATAAAATTTTGGATTGATTTATGTGATACCAATTGAGGGGTAATTTGCTCAATGATAGCACAAATCATCATCAAGTGATTAAGCTTTATTATATACTATCATCCTTGTGGGGCATGAATAGTGAAAAACAATGAACAGGGAACCCCAAACATTTGGTGTTGTCTGGAATTTCCTTTTGGGCAGGGAATTAAAAAGGTTGTGCAGGCAATGAATTGTTACTCTCTGGCTTGCATTGGCTTGGTGCCTTATTGAATGTTTTAATGCATCCAAATTCAACTTCTATAGTTACTGCATTAATTGTTGTGCTGGGCAGCCTGTCAACCCCATCCAAATTTAGCAGGTTCCAAATTTGGGCAGCACTTCCCCCTATTTTGGGTTTGGGGAAATTGACTTTTTGAGTTTCCTGATTTGGCAATTTCCTTATTTGGTGGGGATGGACAGTCCTGCTGTGGAGGGTGTGTTGCCCCTGCTGGCTGGCTGGCAGAAGGCGCGCAGGCAAGCCGCCAGGCTGGACATGCAGCCAGTGGGCACCTGGCAGTCAGCCACCCGGCCCTCAGCCAGGCTATAAAAGCTGAATTTGAAAATAGAAAAAATTTCAATTTCTTTTTAAAACCTTTTCTGTTTTGCAGCAGTTTCCCCAATTAGGGGGAACTGCTGCCATTTTTTGTCTTGACCTGTAGGACCCATTGTGGGCAAAAATATTTTTTGTTGTCTAAAAGGTTGTTGTCAGGAATATTCCTGACACAGACACCTTGGACACATACATTGGGGGAGTACTAAAAATCAGCTACAATGATGGCAACTTCCTGCCCGTAGCCTATGAATCACACAAACTGACAGAAGAAAAGTGCCAATACCCTATACATGACAAAGAGTTTTTGGCAATTATACACTGCCTGGTCAAATGGTGTTGCTACTTATAACAACATGAGGAGTTCACGGCATTGATCAACCACAAGCTGCTTATATACTTCAAGACCCAAGCAAACTTATCCTGTTGTCAAGCCTGCTGGATGGAACTCCTGGGGAGGTTTGATATGCTCATATAATATAAGCCTGGCCCAGAACTTGCCATGGCAGACACACTCTTGCGCCTGTACGTCAAAGCCACAAGAGGAGAGAATGGGCTTGACCCAGACTGGCCTCTCTTGGTGCTCTGGACAAAGGACAAGGGCTTTCTCCTGGCACCACAGATATAAAAGAAGAAAAAATCATTAATAAAAAACACTTATTTGCAGACGTGTATGGAACCTTACATCAAAAAATGTCCAACAGAACCAACATTCCTTATGTTCCCACACATCATTAAGTTGACACCATCCTAAATTACCAAAGAGACCTAGAACACACAAAAAGCCGCAACCTCTACAAATTCCTCAAACACAAAGCATGGTGGCCAACACTATACCTGTACGTCCAGGAAGTCTTGTACTAATGCAAAGTATGTGAGAAATTTGCAAAAAGCAATATTCTGCCTAAGTCAGTAAACCTATTCACACGCAACTACCCTTCAAGGTGTGGGCCTTAGACATCATGGGCCCCATGCCAGGGAAGCATTATGAAAAAAGTACATCATCACTGCCATAGACTTTGCCACTTGATGGCCAGTGGCACAAGCAGTGAGCACACACACAGGCAATGAAGTACAATATTTTGTAGGAAAAGAAATAATCAGCAAATTTGGATAGCCAAAACTCCTGATAACCAACAGAGGCAAAGAATTGACCTCTGAAGATACCAATGTATACCTCACTAAGAACGGGGTCCAGCACATGGTGACAACACCTTATCATCCTCAGGCCAATGGACGTGTAGAGCGGCTGAATGACAGCCTTGTGCAAGCCTTGGCCAAGCTCACTGCTGGGAGACCTGAGGACTGGTACAAGCAGCTACCAACTGCATTACTTGTATGCCAAATTGTGTGAATAGATCCACCAGGAAAAGCCCCTTTGAGTTAGTTTATGGCACACAACCTAATATCATTCAAGCACTATAAGGACCTAAGCTGGAAATGCCAAGCAAGGTTCCCCCTAGTTCACCACCTCAAATCATACAGGCCAATAGCAATCAAATAGAAAGAGAAGAAGAGCTTCTACAAATGAACTTTGTCCCCATCCAAAACAGACATGAGGTCAGCAATGAAGTCTGGGTCATGAATACCAACAAAAGTAAACTACAGCCAGAAAAAGTGGGCCCCACTATTATCTTAAAGGTAAACAAAAACAACACTTACCTTGTGCAAGGACTCAGAAAGTTTAAAAAAGACAAAGTCATCCATCATGATTGCCTAAGACCCTGCAAAGCAAGACAAAAACAACGCAAGACTCTCCTACCTGCCACCAAACAGTAGTTAGTACAGTATGGATTCCAGGCTCCTGATGGCCTTCCTGACAACCTACCCCCAGAGGAGGCTAACCTTCAGCTGGGGGTGTCAAAACAGCAGGCTTGACCTGCCAACAAGGTTTTGAGTAAGCAAGTTTGTGACCCGCAATCCAAGTATCCGGTCACCCAAAGCCAGGTTAGGAAGTCAACTCAAATTACCAAATCCATCAAAATAAACAGATAGTGATATCTTATAGTGGATACCTTGTTTTAGTGCTTGACTCATTACCAGGATCAAGCACCCCCTTCACCATCCAAATGTGTGATCAACACAATCATGTTCCTGTTATTCATTGATTCACAATAACTATATAATCACTATCTCTCAATAAAGATTATTATCTAGTTTCTAATATTTTTCCCTTATAACTCTGCTAGAACAGCACAGTTACAACACCACCCTGCGTAGTTTTCATGTCTCCTATTTGGGACCAGAAAGATTACGTTTCCCTAGTGATTGGTGTGCTTATATTGTCTGCCATGATAAGTTCTCTTGATATTACTTTGGACTGTGGGTAGTTTCATGAGGTTGGAATTTTTTGTCAACAGGGGATTAGTCTGCTCCAGTTTAAATAGTACTGAGTCTTGATATTTGCAAAAGCAGAAAGGATAAGTGAGGAGTGGATTTCCAGTTTGAGCAGCAAACATTAGATATTTTCTGGAGGGTATTTGGATCATAGTGATTGAGTCCACATATTGGTCCTTGTACAAGACTTGTAATGTGGGGGAGGGCAGCTTGCATAAGCACTCCCCTGAGCTTTTCCCTTCTTGGTGGTGTTATCAGTGCTCAATTGATCACTTGAGTAGTACAACTCCTGCTTTGAGGAAGAGAGTTGTTGGCTTGGTTGTTCTATTTTTAGGTTGAGGGTCATTCTTTGCTGTGAGACTTTCTTTTTTTGTTTGCTGCATGCAGGTTGTTGAATTCCTGTGCAGCTTGCTTTCCTTCCAAGAGTACCTCTTGGAGATTCTGGCAGCAATTAATGTCAATTGACGTCTAATGTGTGTGGGGAGGCTATTATAGAAGTCCAGTTGTGTTCCAGCTTCATTGAAGTTAATGGTGCCAGTAGCTTGATCATGTATGTTTTTGTAGGCTGAAATGTACTCCCCAATGGTTCCTGTCATTATAAAGGTTTGGATTTATGTCATGATCATCATGTTAGAGTCCTTTATGGCAAATTTCTCCAGAAAGGAGGTTATGAACATGTCACAGTCTTTTTTTGATCAGAATGTTGGTCAAACCAATTGCTTACAAAATGTGAGGTGGCCTCAGTAACGTGTAGGGCAACTTCAATAGCCCAGAGTTTACGGGGGTAACCCACTTGGCCAAACTTATTTTGTGTGCTTTGAATCTAAAGGTTGGCATTTCTGCGGTATAGTCCTGAGAACATCCCAATTTCTGCTTAACATAGGCATTGGAATACAATGTTAGGTATTTTGGTTATTTTAGGATCCTGTGTGTGCTGAGGAAGTTGTACTGTTTGGTTGATACAAGGTCATTGTTGATGACAAACCCCTGATGGGACTCCCTGTCATTCTTTTTAGTCTATCCAGCCAGTGAGGAGTGCCATCTGCTGGGTTCTTTTCTTTGGAGGAATTTTTTCTTTAAGTTGTGCAGGTGTGGATAACCTACCTGTTCTACCACTGTCAAGTATATACTTCTGGGAATTATAATAAACAAGATAAAGGGGAAAATTAATAATAGATTGATACTTTATTTGATATGTATTATAGCTTCATATAATATCATGAAAAGCCACATACTGTCCATGTACATCATGGTAGTGATGGGACTTATCCAAGTAATTGTTCCTCTTAGGTCATAGGGTTTTTCCAAGTAGTGTTCCATTTAGGATCTGGATTATTTGATCCCTGTAATAGATGGTTAACTGATAGTAGTACCATCAATCTAATGGTTAGTGTGGTGAAACCCATCACCATTTGGTTGCTCTAATCCTGATTGTTTGTGAGTACTTCCTGCGTGTATTAGATCCTGATTGCCTTTCCAATACAGTAGTCATTCCAGATGCTTAGGGCATCAACTAGCTTCTGGATCATCATACAAGACCAACTAGCTTCTGGATTGTCCACCTGCACTGACTTGGTTCCAGATTAGAAGTCCCACCAATTAGGCGTTAAATCTACCAATCAATTTAGTTCACCAACTGTGATTAATGATTGACTTCCCCACCCTTGAGTCTCTTGCAACCCCCTTAAGCCGCTGGGGCTGTTCACATCTTTCCCTGATCACTGTGTTGATCTTCAGTTGTTCAACATTAATTCACCCCCTTTCTCAAACCCCATGCAATGATCAACTTACATTGAGTTATCAAGTAAGTTGTAGTATATAAACCCCTCTCCTTTTTTCAAATAATATATATTTTTTACATCCCCCTTACATTATCTACACCATTAAATATTTCTTTGAGTTTATAATCTGAGGATCACAAAGGCTAGTCTCCTCTTACCAACTACAGTGCCAATTAGCCCAACTGGAAGTCGCTTATTGAGGATTTGCTTTAGAGTAGTTGCTGTAGCCACTACTCCAAACCCTTTGTTGTTCTACTGGTCCAATCACTTCTGTATTATCAAATACCTTTCTGGATTCCAACCGGTACAGTACCTAGTATTTGACTGACACCCAGATCAATCTCCTGATCTCATTGTCAACCTCCTATTCCGTCTACCAACCAACAGACTATCCCCATCTATTGTAGTAAGAGTACCACATCTTGGCACTCACTACAGGGGCTTTTAGCCAATTTCTGCCAGCCTCTTATTGACGCCTACAAAAGCCTCTGACAAGGGAAGAACCTATACAATATGGCTAACACCAGATCCTCTGGAGCTCCTCTCCTGCCCTTGAATGATGTTATCCAATGCTTAGTTGTCCTAATAAATGGGCTCTCCAGCCACCACCACATCAGCACCATCCCAAACAAGCACCATTGACCCGGGATCAATTGGCAGTATCCACCCCCAAAGGGTAAGCCAGTTGTTGACCAGAAGAACCACCTCCTGACCCTCAACTACTACTTCCAATAATCCCACCAGACCATCTCAGTCCCCCCTGGGGAATTGCACTACAGGTGATTGGATCAATCAACAGGCCACAGCCCCAAGAAGGGTACTGAGCAATCCTAACAATTGCCCTAGTCCAGTAGAGAAACTTCAATCCATGGAGATCCCCACGGTACAACCGCCCCAATCCCTCCTCTGGGACTCTGGGAACCCCCTAGTCACCCAGTGAGACAGTCAGTCCTAAATTTAGAGGCCTTCAACTTCTCTGCTTCTGAAGTCAGTCAAACTCTCAATTGTTAGCCTTCTGCACCTATATATCCTTTCTCCACTAGCCCTAGCTTTCAATTTTTTCCAATTGCTCCTTCTTTCAGACAATCCAATACCAATCCCTATCATCCTCTGGATACCTCTGCAGAGACCACCAATACCAAGCAAGATCTGCAAGAGATTGAGAAAATGATTGAACACAATAATGGAGCCCTTCCTAGATCAAAAGTTGACATTTTAGAAAGACTAAACACATACACCACTAGTGTTGATCATCCTAAACTCATGGACGCAGTGAATAGGCTCAACCAGGTCAACACCAGCCTTTGAGAGCTAAATAACTGACATGAAGACCTCCAACAGTTGGCTGCTATTAGCTTCAAGCAACAAGGTGAATGGAACAATATCACTAATCAGCGGCTTTAGGAGTCTAAAGCTTGTGCCAGAGCAACTGCTGTTTACTTGGAAGGAATAACCCAGGAGTCAAATACCTTTGTGGATACCCAGTTTATCCCTCTCCGCAACTTCACTGTCACCTTAGCTGCCAACTTGGAGTTGTCTGTGGTTCACCTTGAAGCCCAAGGAACAACCCTCACTGACAACCATCAACATATCCAAGAATTGATGGAACAAATGAGCCAACTTTCCCAAGCAACCTCTGCGCAAAGTGCTGTCCAGCAACAGCAGAATACAGTGATCACCCATGTGGACGCTGAGGTCACCAGACAATTCAATGAAAATTGCACTCAGATCAAAGAGGTACAACGCCAATGTACCAAAGATCTAGCCACCACTACTGCTGCAGTAGTGGAACAACTCACTACCTGCAATCAAGGAATACGTCAAGCACATACTGCCAACCAAGAGCTAATGGAACAAGTGGGTGGCTTTACAGCTCAATTGGCTGACATCATTACCCTACTCAACAATCAAGGACAAGTAGTCAAAGAACTAAGAGTGGCCACAACTACTCTGGAAGAACGCTTTGATTGACTTGCCATTGGGGATCCAACCACCCACAACCCCACCATCATTGGCAATATCCTCAATAACGGTTGATCCAACCCTATTTTCCCTCCCCAGTACACGCCTCCCAACATAGCAACTGGAGCAAATGCTATGCCAATTGGGAGTGCAGGTCCAAGAAGCCGCCACCTCCAGAGAAGCCCAGAAAGCCACCAACGCCAGTCCTGCTGCAGATGCCACCAATCTGACTATTCCAATAATAGTAGTTCTAGTTCTGAATCTGGTTCTGAGAATGAGTTGACAATATCATCTTATACATACCAGCAAGGAGTGCATCATGGGTCTAGTTCAGGCAGAACTAAGCCAAATAGTCTCTTCAAAACCAAGTTCTCAATGAACAGTCACATTGACATCCACATGTGGCTGGGCACTTTTGAAAAGGCCAATGAAGTACTAGGATCAAGAGAGATAGGTCTAGCCTGTATTTGCATGCTAGAAAAAGCAGTATTAGAAGACATCTCTCAACACCTTCCTAGAAACTATAAATATAAGGACGTGAGAAAAGCTCTCCTTAAAGCCTTTGACTCAGAAGCAAAGGACAAACTCAACAGAGATAACTTTCTAGTTCTAAAAATCAAGAACTTTGAAGATTTTCCTCATGAGTTCCAATTCATGGTAAGTTGGCTACAGATAAAGAACCTCATCAGCCCCAACAACTATTGTTATGCCCTCCAACATGCTTTATTGCCATACAAGGATCTTTGGCATGAGTTCTCTGGTCAAATAAATGGCCTTCACAACATTACTTCAATTGTAGAGCAAGTCTTTACCTTAGGACAGCTTAAAACTCAGTTGGATTGACTCAAACATACTGACCAAAGGGTTTACGCCACTCCAGAACTGACTCCAACTCCTGTCTACCAACCTTTGTCTTCCTACCAGAGCAATTCTAATGCCCAGTTGACTCCATATCATATGCAACCTGAGTACACAGGTTGCAGAATTTGCAAGGAGAAAACACACATGCAAAAAGATTGCCCCAACTTTGCTGTGTATAAAAAAGTACAGGAGATGTTAGGAGTAGAACTCAGGGTCAACCTGGAGTTCACGCAGTTTCTACTGAGGACACAGTCCACATAGAAGACTACTTTTCTTATGATGAAGAGTCAAAAAACAAATAGGTGATGGACTCAGGGAGTCCCCATCACCTCAACCTAAACCTCCCCCCCCCAACAACCTAGCTGGTATTTTTGCTGTGTTATCTAACCCAATCAGCAAGAAATCAGTACAGGTCCAACAACTGGAGAAGAGACATGCCTTAATGGAATCTCTTAACTCTAGTATCACCAATCCAACTTTCCATCTCTATCTGTCTCAGCCTGTATCTGACCTGCTCCCAACTGACTCTGATAGTGACTGCAAAGACATCACCTCATACAGCAACAGTTCCTTTGTCAACATATCTTTCCCCATCCCAATGAAGACCTTCTTGAAAGCCCTGCCAATGTTTAAGGATTGTTTGGATTCTCTATGAGAGCACCTAAGAACTTATCCCATATGTAACATCACTAATAATATTTTAAATCCAACAAAAACATGTACATGGGTTCAACTTAAAGTCTTTGATACTCCAATCCGCGCTGTTGTCAACACAGGATCACTGACAACAATTGTATCCTCCTGATTGGTATCAAAACTTCAGTTCAAGCCAGAATTAGCTTACAACAAAAGCTTTTCTACCACAGGGGATCAAAAAACCATTGCTGCAGGTGCCTACAGTAGTATTCCTCTGCTATTTGGTGAGCTAGTCCTAATAACAAGTGCTGTTGTGCTACAATCCACCAGTTATGATATGCCAATAGGTACCAACCTGCTACAACAATATGACGCTATAATAGCCATGGGTACAGAAACAATAGCCCTTATGGGGTATTCTATTCCTTTATTGTTTAACAAAAATCAAACATTGTACATAGTATATCAAGGGAAAACTGACCAACACCATACTTTAATCAAGTACCCGCATGATGTCATGGGAATTCTCTATTGTCTTGCCAACCCGCATACCAAGACTCTTAAGTCCCATGCTAACTCAGCTACAGGCATCAAATTAAAGGCTAACCATTCTATGGTGATAAAGCCTTTTACTCAAGTAGTCATTAGCACAGGAATACTATTTGACATTCCTCCAGGAATGCCTCTAAATGTGTTTAGCCTTCCTCACCCTTTGCTGGTCAAACCAATTGCAGCCCCAGGATTTTGTGACAAAGCCAACCATTCAGAGCTTAAGGTGCTATTAATCAACCTCTCACCAAAGAAAATTGTTATCCAAAGACATCAACCAATTGCATACATTAGGATCAAACCAACGGCAGACATTGACTCTGTCTACTATGTAGGAAACCTATCAGGATTAGGGATTTCAAAAACACCTCTAACCCATACTCACTCAGTACTGGCTGTCATTCTGCGCAAAGAGATGTCTGGTCTTTCTGAGAGGGAGATGTCCAAGTTTGAAAATCTTTTAGATGAGTTCAAGGACATCTTTGCAACATCTAAATTTAACTTAGGTTGTGCAAAATGATTGAGCACAAAATCAATGTTGGTGATTCAGCTCCTATCTATCAAAGATCATATTGTTGATCACCTGAGAAAAATGCAATAATTGGTGAAGAAAATCAACAACTGTTAAGTGCTGGTCTCCTGAAACTGTCAAGTAGTCCCTGGACTTCCCCTCTTCTGCTAGTTAAGAAGAAAGATGGCACAAATTGAGTTGTCATCAATTACCAACAGTTAAATCAGATAACCAAGAAAGACAAATACCCACTTGTCAGGGACCCACTTTGCAGGGAATAAACTTCCCAGCTGATGGGCCAAGGCCCCTACATTCAATCCTGCTATGACCAAACCAATAGGAACCGTGACCATTTCAAGATGCCCAAGCTGTCCTAGATAAGCAAACCTTCCAAACATAGAACTGAATTGCCCTAGTAGATAGTAGCCCACCAAATACGTCAAGAGGTAAAAGGAGGCATAAGTTCTAACCAGAGTAGGTTCAGAGGGTGGGGGAGCAGAGGAACGGCCATAGTAAAATTTACGTCCCCAATGTCCAGAAGGATATTTGAACCATCCATTGGCAAGGGATTCCTTCTGGTGGGAGTCATCTGGGGAGGAATTATACCAGTCAGTTGTTGGATTTGGGTTTTCCAAGGTGAACACCTTGGACAAGAAGTAGGCTAGAAACCAAGATAGGAAGAGAATTCCTCTCATGGCTTCAGAAAAGGAGTGCTTATCAAAAGTGGATGAGTAGCTAGAAGAGTAAAAGTCTTTATTGTTGGAACAAGTTGAAAGAATAAGAAGTGGGCACTTAAATAGCCTTGAATTCAAGGCTGAGGAGTTTGAGTGGAGTTTGAGGGGATTTTCATGAGTTTATCATGTAAACTTACCAATTTCATGTATTGGATACACTGGTTCTTAATAATAAACAATAAAAGTTGGTTACAAAAAAAGAGCCACAAAGATCTGGTGATGGACAAGCTAATTAAGCGGGAAGCACTGGGAGGATCCAATATGTTGAAGTACAGTGCTATGCCTAAAGGCAGAGAAAGCAGGTTTAGAGCGGTTCAAAAGGCTAAAATCAGCCAATCAAACGCTGGACAGTAAGTGACGTGCACCCGCTTAATATTAACCTTTTTGACTTCAAAAGGCTTTTCAAAAGCAATTAACAATATAATTAAATGTTTATAAATAGGTAAATCAATTTTTGATGAAGATTTAATACTAACGTTGCATTCTTTAGCAGAGTTCAGGGTTTGAATCTGATTTCCAAAGCTTCTGAGACCAACCCTATCATTGTGAAGTGTACCAAGTGAAGTTTGTAAATTTAAATCCTTTGAGTAAGTGTTCTGGTGCTGGTTGGTGAACTTGTTGTTATCATGTGTGTGAATAAGATTCAAGTAGGCAGGGAAAGAATCCCTGACACTATCCTCCCCATGAAGGTCCCTCCCTGTCTGAGTCTTTTGGTAGTGTGAGAGGACCTCCAGGGCATTCTCTAGATTCTCTTCTGGTTCCCAGGAGTTGGATTCTACTTTGTACCCTTTCCATTTGACCAAGTATTGAAGTTTGCCTCGAGAGGTGCGGTGATTGAGGATGTCTTCTACTTTCCATTCCGGAGTATGGTTCAAGATGATAGGAGGAGGGTCCTTGTGATCCATGTCAGATGGTAACCCTTTGAACTTGGACAGAAGAATAACATGGAAAACATCATGGGCAGAGGAACCAGCAGGGAGTTTGAGTCAGAAATTAACATCAGAGCGTTGTTCAATGACCAAAATTGGGCCAATCTTCTTTGGCCCTAGCTTCCGACCTGGAATATCCAGTTTGAGGTTCTTGGCACTGAGGAACACATAGTCTCCCACTTGAGTGTCTTTTGGGGTTCTTCAATGTTTATCAGCTTGGTTCTTATACTGTAGGACCGCCTTTTTCAGTTGTGTCTTAAGTTGTTGATGATTCTTGAGTAAGGAGGTTGCCCATTGGTGTGCCAACAGGATTGTGTCTTCAATGGTTGGTTTGGGGAGATCTTCTGGGTTATATCCATAATTGGCAAAGAAGGGAGATACTCCAATAGAATCATGGTGGTTGGTTTTGTAGCATAGTTGGGCAAGCGGGAGTAGGCTTACCCAATCATCCTGTTGCAAGTTCACATAGTTCCTGAGAAAACCTTCCAATACTTGATTAACCCATTCTGTCTGTCAGTTGATCTGAGGATGGAAGGATGTAGACATGAGAGTTTTAACTTGTAAGGTCTTCATTAGGAACTGCCAGAACTTTGATGTGAATTTAGTACCTCAATCTGAGATGATGTTATTGGGAATTTCATGGTTGGCAATTACATGAGTGAAGAATATGTTGGCAGTGTCTTCTGCTGTTGCGCGCTTGAAAGGGGTAAAGATAGCATATTTGGTTAGCCAATCTACTACCACAAAGATGCCAGTCATGTTGTTGCTCTCTGGAAGGTCTACAATAAAATCCATGGAGATGGAATACCAAGGGCGCGGAGGAATGGGCAAAGGTTTGAGTAGTCCTTGGGGCTTCATGGTGGAGGGTTTGTTGCAGCCACACAGCACGCATGTGGTGATGTATTTGACAACTGTCTTCTCAGATTAGGCCACCAATATCTTTGTTGGATTCTATTGACCGTTTTGCAAATACCTCCATGTCCTGTGAGAGGGGAGTTGTGGAAGCTTTCCAGGATTGCTTGTCGGTGTTCATTGGTTGGTACATAAAGGTTTCCATTCTTTGTCCAATATCCATTGTTTAGTGTAAGCCCAGGGGGATGTTATCCTTATTGAGGGGTTGAGATGCTATGATGTCCTTATCCAAGGTGGATAAATACGCTATAGTCATGATGTGGCAGAGGAACTGATCTTCAGAGAGTATGGCACATTCATTGTGTTTAACGTAAGACTGACTTGGGTCATCCAAATCCTCTCGTCTACTGATGGCGTCCAGTACTACATTCTTATGTCCTGGTGTATAACTAATCTTGAAGTCAAAGGCAAGCAGATCAATAGCCCATTGTGCCAGACATGGGCTAACCTTTCTCTTCTTGGTGAAATATAGTAGATTCTTATGATTGGTTCTGATTAGAACAGGGAATTTACTTCCTTCCAAGTAGTGACGCCAGTGGTCCAGGGATTTGACAATGGCAAATAGTTCCTTCTTGTATACGTGGTAATTTCTTTCTTGGTTGAGCAGCTTATATTAGTAGAACACCACAGGGTGGAGTTCACTATCCTCCCCAAGCTGCAGCAACACCCCTCCTAGGGCAAAGTCAGAGGCGTCTGTGTCCAAAAAAATTGGCGTTCAGGATCTGGGCGGAGAAGGACAGGTGCTGAGGTGAATTGCTTCTTGAGGGTTTCAAAAGCCAGATCAGCTTCAGGTGACCAGACAAAGGGGACCTTTTTGGAGGTAAGGTGCGTGAGAGGGAGAGCGGTAGCAGATTAGTCCTTGATAAACTTGCGGCAAAAATTTGCAAGTCCCAAGAAGCCACAAAGCTTGGTGCGTGTTGTAGGTCTAGGCCAGTCCAGGACTGCCTGGATCTTGGACAGAGCAACTTCAAAACCTCCAGGGTTAATCTTGTACCCAAGAAACTCAATCTCAGTGACAAAGAACTCACATTTTTCAAGCTTACAGAACAAACAGTTGTCAATGAGTAGTTGGAGGACCTCTTGCAGGTGTTTAGTGTGGGCCTCCTTGTTCTGCAAATATACCAGAATATTGTCAAGGTAGATGACAATGCAGACGTCAAGTAGAGGGAAGAGAACCTCACTCATTAGGCCTTGAAAGGCCGCAGGAGCGTTACTCAACCCAAAGGGCATCACAAGGTATTCATAGAGCCCAAAAGGGGTGCAAACTGCCGTCTTCCATTCATAACCTTCAGCAATACGTATTTGGTTATAAGCACTGTGGAGGTCTAATTTAGAGAAAACCTTGGTGTGGGTAAGTTGGTTGGTTAAGGACTCTGCAGATGGTAAGGGGTTTCGGTTCTTAATGGTTATGGAGTTTAGTTTGGTGAAGTCTACCACCGGTCTCAAGGTCCCATCTGCTTTCCCTACAAAGAACATGGGGGATGAACATGGGGAGTTGGATTGACGCATAAACCCTTTGGCTAAGTTTTTGTCAAGGTACGCCTTCATTGCAATTCCCTGTGCTCGGGTCATGGGGTAAAGCTTTCCCCAGGTGGGTGAGGAGCCTGGTATCAAGTCAATTCTAAGGTTGGATGGTCTTTGTTCAGGAAGAACGGAGCAGAGTCCCTTGCTAAAGGCTTTTTTTAAGTCTTTAATTTCCTCTGGAATAGAATCAGGTGTTGGGCTCCCCACAAGAAGTAGGGAGTTCAAGTAAGCAGTGAAGTTCCTTGGTACTTGATGGTAAGGTTTTTTGAGAGGCACTGTGGTTGGTTGTCCGTGGGAGTGAAGCGTGACCAAGTTGGTGTCCCAATTAAACTGTAACTTGGCTTCCTGACACCAGGGAAAGCCCAAGACTAAAGGGAAGGCCAAATTGGAGAGCTTGGAGGTGGATAGATGGTATGAGTTCTTCCCTACCTGAGCGTGGAGGGGTTTGGCTAGGCGTCCTACCTGGACAGGTGTACCTTCAGCAAGTCTTACAGAGGCTAGACCTGAGGTCTCCAACCCTAATGAAGTCAAAAGATCTTGGTCAATGAAGTTCCCCATAGCTCCTGTGTCAAATAGTGTGTAGCTGGCTGTAGTGCCAAATTCATGGTCTAGAAAAACGGGCAAAAGAGCGTAAGACTGAGTGGAAGATTTATTGGTATTGGTGGTCAAAAGAAGATGGCCTGAAGCGGACTGTACCTTTGAGAGTGCCTGGCAATCTTTAGCCAAATGTCCTGTTTGTCCACAGTAGAGGCACAATCCTTTGCGGACTTGTCATTGCTTCTCTTCAGGGGCTAACTGGTACCCTCCCCCAGGTTTAGGAACTAGTCCCTTGGGGACCTTGGCAGGGGAGGGTAAGTTATGGGCGGGCATAGTCTTGGTGTTGTTACAAGAAGGGAGTTGCTTTACCTTAGAGGACCATTTCAATACCTCTTTGATAAGCTCAGAAAACTTGTTGGGAAGTACATGGTGAGCTAGGAAGTTCTTGAGTTCTGGAGATGGTTTTTTCTGAAAAAGGTAGCAAGCTTTGGCATCTGTCATCCCAATTGCTTCCTTGAGGCGCGAGAATTCTTCAATGTAGTCCTTGGTGGCCATTCTGCCTTGGTACAGGGTCATTATGCGGTCTTGGAGTTCTTTGGTAGTTTGTGCTGGCACTACAGTAGACAATAAGGAGTCAAAAAGGCTGGATACTTATTGAGTAATTTCTCTCCTTGGAGGGTGGCCTTGGCGTACCAGACGCGAGCCTTGCCTGTGAGCTTCTTGGCAATGTGGTGGACCTTCTGTGTGTCAGTCTGGAATTGTGCTGGCAATGTTTCAAACAGGGATTGTGAGAAGTCCAGGAGCATCAGGATCTTGTTACCTTTGTTGTTGTCAGGAGATACTGCAGAAATCTGGTTTAGCACCACGGTTTGGTTCTGAACCTGTTGAGGAGCTGTTGCACTGGAGGTAGTGGTGGTTCTGGTCTGAAGGGAAAGGCAAACAAGACAATATATGGTCAGGCTGACAATGGTAGTGACCAAGGTGACTGCAAGACTCTTGATGATTGCGGTATAGAGCAGGTAGTTTGCAGGGGTTGGTTCTGAACTTCTAAGTAAGAAGCTCAAAATGGGTTCCAACAAACTGTCAGGGACCCACTTTGCAGGGAATAAACTTCCCAGCTGATGGGCCAAGGCCCCTACATTCAATCCTGCTATGATCAAACCAATAGGAACCGTGACCATTTCAAGATGCCCAAGCTGTCCTAGATAAGCAAACCTTCCAAAAATAGAACTGAATTGCCCTAGTAGATAGTAGCCCACCAAATACGTCAAGAGGTAAAAGGAGGCGTAAGGTCTAACCAGAGTAGGTTCAGAGGGTGGGGGAGCAGAGGAACAGCCATAGTGAAATTTACGTCCCCAGTGTCCAGAAGGATATTTGAAACATCCATTGGCAAGGGATTCCTTCTGGTGGGATTCATCTGGGGAGGAATTATACCAGTCAGTTGTTGGATTTGGGTTTTCCAAGGTGAACACCTTGGACAAGAAGTAGGCTAGAAACCAAGATAGGAAGAGAATTCCTCTCATGGCTTCAGAAAAGGAGTGCTTATCAAAAGTGGATGAGTAGCTAGAAGAGTAAAAGTCTTTATTGTTGGAACAAGTTGAAAGAATAAGAAGTGGGCACTTAAATAGCCTTGAATTCAAGGCTGAGGAGTTTGAGTGGAGTTTGAGGGGATTTTCATGAGTTTATCATGTAAACTTACCAATTTCATGTATTGGATACACTGGTTCTTAATAATAAACAATAAAAGTTGGTTACAAAAAAAGAGCCACAAAGATCTGGTGATGGACAAGCTAATTAAGCGGGAAGCACTGGGAGGATCCAATATGTTGAAGTACAGTGCTATGCCTAAAGGCAGAGAAAGCAGGTTTAGAGCGGTTCAAAAGGCTAAAATCAGCCAATCAAACGCTGGACAGTAAGTGACGTGCACCCGCTTAATATTAACCTTTTTGACTTCAAAAGGCTTTTCAAAAGCAATTAACAATATAATTAAATGTTTATAAATAGGTAAATCAATTTTTGATGAAGATTTAATACTAACGTTGCATTCTTTAGCAGAGTTCAGGGTTTGAATCTGATTTCCAAAGCTTCTGAGACCAACCCTATCATTGTGAAGTGTACCAAGTGAAGTTTGTAAATTTAAATCCTTTGAGTAAGTGTTCTGGTGCTGGTTGGTGAACTTGTTGTTATCATGTGTGTGAATAAGATTCAAGTAGGCAGGGAAGTATCCCTGACACCACTGCCATGTATCAACAAAACACTTGACCAACTAGGCAGTGCACGTTTTTTCTCAGCAATGGACTTAGTCTCTGGTTACTAGCAAGTATCAATGGCTGAAGAAGATTAAGAGAAATGCGCCCTAATCACAGCAGCAGGGTTGTATCAATCAACTAGAATGCCCCAAGGACTAGCAAACACACCAGCTACCTTCCAATGACTCATGGATAGTACATTTGCCAACCTTAAAATAAGTTGTGTTCTCATCTACTTGGACAACATAAACGTTTTCTCTAAGACATTTAATGAACATCTTAGCCACCTGAAGGAAGTCTTCCTAAGGCTTCAGAAGAAAGGATTGAAACTCAAACCTTCTAAGTGATCTTTCTTTAAAAAGCATTTGAAATTTTTGGGACACGTCATTTCCAGTGAAGGAATCAGACCAATCCCAGCCAAGACGTCAGCCATAGCCCATATGCCTTCCCCCACCAACATGAAAGGAGTTCAAGTAATTCTAGGCATGGCAGGCTACAATTGCCAATTCATTCCCAACTTTGCCAAAATAACTCAACCACCCTTTCATCTGTTGAAGACTTCCACCAATTTCAATTATACCAAAGAATGTGAAGAAGCATTTCAATCCTTGAAACATGTTTTGACAACTAATCCTTTGTTAGTGTAACCAGATTATTCCAAGCCTTTTGCTCTGCACACTGATGCTTCCAATGTTGCAATTGGTGAAGTAATGTCCCAGATCAACAAAAGGGCAAAGAACATCCTGTTTCTTACTTCTCAATAACTCTTAATAAGCATGAATGGAACTATAGTACTACTGAACGTGAATGCCTAGCTGTTCTATATGCTATCAAAGAGTGTCAACCTTATATTCATGGAACACACTTTACGGTAATCACTGACTATTTGAGTCTAGTATGGCTAAGAAAGATGAAGGATCCAGAAGGCAGACTAGCAAGATGGGCTGCTAAGCTACAAAACTTTGACTTTAACATTGTCCACCAACCAGGGATCAAACATGGAAATGCCAATGCTTTATCCAGACTACCAATTGTTGCCAAATTAGGAGAGGACC
Organism: Entomophthora muscae; assembly: GCA_014839935.2. Taxonomy (NCBI): domain Eukaryota; kingdom Fungi; phylum Entomophthoromycota; class Entomophthoromycetes; order Entomophthorales; family Entomophthoraceae; genus Entomophthora; species Entomophthora muscae. Next base: position 23,562 of record QTSX02000116.1, read on the forward strand.
TTGATAGTCTTTATGAGTTGATCAGTTGATCAGAACAATGGAGTTCCCTAGAAGAGAAAGTGAAAAGGACGCTCCAACAACTTGGTCAACATACATTTATAAAGGATGGTAAACTCTTTAAGATTTATAAGGGTACCACTCTTACCTATATTTGTCCCTCCAACCAACTCTATTGCCTTGATGACTTCCACCAGCAATTAGGCCACACAGGAATACAAAAAATGATGAAAACAATGTCAGAATATGTTTATTGGGAAAATATGACCACTGATATTGCCAAATATGTAGACAAATGTCTTCAGTGTGCTAGGTTTAGAGAAAAACCCAGCCAACACTCTTATCAATTCATTCTACCTGGATACGCTTTTCAGACTGTGTCAATTGACATTGTTGGACCACTCCCCAGCGCTGGCCCTGGAAAATTAAAGTACATCATAGTTGCCATAGATTACTTAATCAAGTAGGTCAAAGTCTGACCTTTTGCTTCCGCCAACTTCTTACAGACTGCTAAGTTTGTACTTCAAGAGATCATTGCACAACATGGCTGTCCTGATAAAATCTTAACCAACAATAGAACCAAATTTTTCAAGGCTATCTTACCTCAATTACATGATCTAATGGGAATCCAGAGTACCTCTTCAGTGCACTACCAACCCAAGACAAATGGAGCTGTTGAGAGAGTTAATAGAACTCTAGTTAGGATATTGAAGAAGCTAGCACATGATTGGCCTTCTTCATGGGGCATACACCTAGGTGCAGCTGTCATGGCATACCAATTCACTGTACATTCTAGAACTGGTTTAAGCCCATTTAAAATGCTATATGGCCGACAACCTAGACTTCCTATGCACTTGGTAATATTGAACGCCAACTGTAGTGAATCTACATATTCTCAACAACTGAATCTCTTGACCAAACAGATAATGAAGACCCAGTCTCAAGTGTTCAACAGTCTAAAGGAATATTGAGTTAAAAGTTACTTGCAAGACCAAATGAATCTACCAGCCCTCCCCAAGTTTCAAGTTGGTGACTGAGCTCTTATGTACCAACAACAACTTCACAAGCTACAGAACAAGCTAGATAGCTTATGGTCCAACCCATGTGAAGTTATTGCCAAAGTAGGCTATGATGTCTACAATCTTAAGGATTTAACTTCTGGACAACTTATCAACTGTATCCATGCTAAATTCCTGAAAGGATGTCCAGCCGGCTCTTCAAGACTGACTGGACCTCTAGCTAAGGTTTAGGGTTTGCCCTTCCCTTACTAGTTTTTATTACCTCTATTTTCTATTTTATACCATACCCTTAAATCTATTATAAAGATGAATCCCAAAGAAAAACATAAAACAAATTGAAAAGAGGAAAGAGCTTTATTGTTACATTGCTTATTTGAGAGAGCCAACAAAACCAAGGAAATAAAGCACCTCCCAAAGATGATGCATACCCAACACTGCTTTGCCAACAACATTGGCTTCCAAAGGACTACTAGAGCCAACCTTACGTAAGTTCAAAAAATCAGGGAACTCAACTTGATCCAGACGTGCCACGCCAAAATTGGAACCAAAGAGTCTAAATATTTGAAGCCCAAGACTGGCCAGAAATTTTGATTGAGGCCCATTGGCTAACCAGCTGTTTAATAACTCTGTAATTTGTATCTTTGTTACATCAGGGATTTCCTTGGCCGACAAGTCCTTCTTGTGAGTCACCTCAAACAGTATCTCCAAAGTAAGAAGATACAAAAAGCCCATCAACTGGCTGTAGGAGAAGTTATTTTCCTGGGACAAGTTAATGAAGAATAACTCTTGGTATTCAGCAGGACAACACTTTCCTACCCTGTTCTGGAGGAAGATCACCTGAGGAGCCATATGATAATTGCCAGGAAAAGCCCAGCTAAGAGCCATGGGGCAAAAAATTGCCAGGATTTTCTCTTGCTCTTCCCAACTTACTTCTAAATTGGTTGCTTCTTGAAGGAATTGATCTAGTTTCACCTTGTATGACTGTTGCTCAGCCAACAAGGCAGTATTCTCCATGCAACACAAAAGAGGAATTGGCATCTTACCATCAGTAAATTCAACCTTGTATGACTGTTGCTCAGCCAACAAGGCAGTATTCTCCATGCAACACAAAAGAGGAATTGGCATCTTACCATCAGGAAATTCAACCTTGAATGCCTCAAAAAGTTCTTTCTGGGACAATCCTAGCCAAACAATGTTGCTGTCAAAATCCATGGGTACTGTGTATCCCATGTTGGTGTCCTAAGAAGGTTAGAAAACATTAACTGTTGTTGTTACCGCAGGTGTTGGTTTCACTGTGCTGGGGTTCAGTGCCTCAGTACGTTTCTTGGGCATTCTCCCATTGACCAGCTTCTTGAAGGCTGACACCTCTTTCCAGATACTCTGGAGTGCCTTCTCAGTAGAGTCTTGCTGATCAGAAGGCTTCTCCTTCTTGGTGGTGGGTGCTACTGGCTTGTGCAACAAGATTTGAGGCTTATTTTGGTTTGTTCTACTGTTTTTTGCTGCTCTTTGACGTTGGTTGATTTCTGAAAGTTACTAGAAGTAGTCATTGAACGGGCTTGCTTGATACCACTAGCAATGGAGCTTATTTGCTGACAGAAATACTCCAATTCCTCCATCTCCTTGGTATAGTCATCCATCATGTTGGATACGTCAATCAGACCCTTGGTAATTTTCTTGTTTTCTTCTGCCACAGCTGATTGATTTGCTACTAGGTCTACAACATGTTTTTTAATGTCCTCTATTTTTGCTGATCAGGCTCTATTAATTTCCACATTTACAGTCTATTCATGTGGGGAGAGGTGAAACCCATCACCATTTGGTCACTCTAATCCTGATTGTTGGTGAGTACTTCCTGATTGTATTAGATCCTGATTGCCTTTCCAATACAGTAGTCATTCCAGATGCTTAGGGCATTAACTAGCTTCTGGATCATCATACAAGACTGACTAGCTTCCAGATTGTCCACCTGCACTGACTTGGTTCCAGATTAGAAGTCCCACCAATTGGGCGTTAAATCTACCAATCAATTTAGTTCACCAACTGTGGTTAATGATTGACTTCCCCACCTTTGAGTCTCTTGCAACCCCCTTGTGCCGCTGGGGCTGTTCACATCTTTCCCTGATCACTGTGTTGATCTTCAGTTGTTCAACATTAATTCACCCCCTTTCTCAAACCCCATGCAATGACCAACTTACCTTGAGTTATCAAGTAAGTTGTAGTATATAAACCCCTCTCCTTTTCTCAAATAATATATACGTTTTACACCCCCCTTACATTAGCTACACCATTGAATATTTCTTTGAGTGTATAATCTGAGGGTCACAAAGGCTAGTCTCCTCTTACCAACTACAGTGCCAATTAGCCCAACTGAAAGTCGCTTATTGAGGATTTGCTTTAGAGTAGTTGCTGTAGCCACTACTCCAAACCCTTTGTTGTTCTCCTGGTCCAATCACTTCTGTACTATCAAATACCTGTCTGGATTCTGACTGGTACAGTACCTAGTATTTGACCAACACCCAGATCAATCTCCCAATCTCATTGTCAACCTCCTAGTCCGTCTACCAACCAACAGACTATTGCCATCTATTGTAGTAAGAGTACTGATAAGGAGTGCCTTTTGGGAAAGCTTCAAATATAGGATTAGGAATAGAAGAAGTATATTTTATTGGATAATACTTTAGACTTATATAGCTTTAGCTATGGCGGGGATTTTAGTTGGATCAAACCCAGGGGTTGGTCATGTGCTGGATGGGTTCAAGTTGCTGGATTCCTGGACAGTCATGTGATATTGGTTTTCTGCCATTTCTGGTATGTCAAATGGTATATTGGAAAGGCACCAAATTGGGCAATGACTGGATGTTAGGTGTGATGGCAATAGCCGGAATACTTGTACATCCAGACCCTCAACAGTACCACAGTTAGTCTGAGAATCATTTGATGAGTCACTCAGGGAATTAATTTCCTGAGAGGGAGTAATAATAGATGTTGTGGCACAATGAACTCCCCCTGAAGGCCTTTAGGAAAGCCACCTAAAGTTATTATAAAATGAAGCATGTAAAATTATTTATGATAGCTATGAAGGTTATTTAAGCATATTGTGATGGGTATAGGGTTGCCATGAAACAAAAGATGACTTGCTTGGTGCATTTCCCTACTCTAGTTGTAGCAGGGAGATCACATAGAATTTCCTATTTATAAGCTACTATACTATTGCTATACTCGAGCACTTGGGATTCATTTCACGAACTTTATAAGTTTTCAAATTATTATCTATATAATTATTATCTGTTTAATACAGTGAGGATAGCTTTCTTGTTAGATCTATAAAAATGATTTACTTGGCTAGTGTTATTTATATATTTATAAAAAACCATTTAATAGCTACTTTAAAATTGCATTTAGGATAACTTAATCTTTATAAGCCCAAGTTAATATTTTATTACTGTGGGATAATATATTTGTTGAACATAGTTAGAATAGTTTTAGAAGTTGCAGAAACTTCGTAGATCTTTGAGATCAGATCTGCTTCCACAGAGTTGGAGTTAATTTTATTTCAGTCAGCTTCATTTTGTTTAAAAATTTATAAGATTGATTGAAGTTATTAATACATATAGTTGTATGATGAGAGTTAGTTAAATGTATCTGATGCACATTTTTATTGTACTGAGTTTAAAGTAGATGTTGTGATGTGGTACTAAAATAGAGCTAAACAAGTGAAAAAGGGTGGATTTTTACAATATGGTTTGGAGAATGGATGGCTAGTGGATCATTGTGGTATGGAAGGTATAGTATAAAGGCAATAAACAGAAATAAATATTTATTTGGATATTAAAATTTAATTGGTTGATTTAGCTCTATTGATGTAATATTGAGTGTCCAAGGAATGGGCAGTTAAGTATATCGATTGGTTGAAACCTGCGGTCTTTTATTTGGCAAGGCAAAAAGGTCGTCTATTTTGAGTCTGGATCTTGGGGCTCGTCTTGCCAGTGATTTGGTGAATCGTGCGGGGAGTGGCTCTTAACCTTCAGGGCCTGGCATTTGCGAGAGGTGGCGTGGCGAAGGAGGATATCACGGCGTGAGAAAGATTTGCTACATTGATCGCAGCGATAAGGTTTCTCTCCGCTGTGTAGCTTCTCGTGGCGCCGGAGACTGTTTTTGCGGCCAAAGGTTTGGGGGCATAGCATACAGGTGTAGCTGCGGGGGGTGGGAAACGGCAGCAGTTGGGTAATTCCGGATGGAGTGGTTTGAAAGCGCGGACCCAGACGGGCCACCGAGTCGAGCGTGGAGAATGGGGGTATTACGTGTTTTATGTGGTCTCGGGGAGGCAGCGCGGATGGCGGTGAGAACGACGACGGACACGCGGCAGTGTCTCTAGACGGAGAGATAACTAAATGTTAAATACATACGAAAGTTGAGTTACGTGCTGCCAGAGCTGAAGAATCTATTTCTTCACGCTTTAGGGTTGGCACCAGAGGTCTTAAGCTCGGATCGGGAAGGTACAGGGGACGGAAAGGTGGATCAAAGCTGCTCGTGCACAGTCCCCCCACCCCGGTTGTCGGAGGAGTGTTAAGGGGTTGCGGTGTGGGACGGAGCTCGGGGGGGAGATGATTCAGTCTCATAAGCCATCACTCCTTTCCATGTAGTCAGGGTTCAATTATACTTGTCTTTGGCAAGCAAACGGAAGAAATGGACGTGTCAATCTCCATATAAACCCTCCTCATTCATTCTAAGTGACGACCCGCATTTGTAAAATCTTCTCTATGCGCCACAACGCCAAACTACAGCACATCCTTCCTTTTTAGGTATCCATCCCATCTCGTACCACTCCTTCAACACTCGAGAACGCGTTTATTGAACTACCGTCATCTACACCGTTCCCGTGCCACCCGTTCAACAAAACAGGACTTAAAATTATTTCTTGGTCCACCCCAGATCACAGTCAAAGCTGGTAACTCCACCCTTCTCCCAACAACCAATCCTTCAAATATTCGATCCGAACTTGTTTGGCTGCTTCACCAGTGCCACCCTTACAATAAAGTGGCTGCTTGATAAAATCTTATCATTTTAAATGCTACTAACATGAACAAACCCTCCTTCTTTACCAGCCCAGACCATCCAAATCCTATAAGACCTCCCCAAAAAACATTTTTATTTCTCATAACTATCCCACTGCAAACCACCATAATAGATTTATACATCAAACCCACCCTAATAAATATATAAATCAAACCCATCACTCCACTTAAAAACTAAATCACATTGGGTTTCACCTCGTCCCCACCCAGCTCAAACGGCTTCCGATTTAGGGCTGTTTTGGCTCACCATTGGCTCACCATTGGCTGAACCTTTTAGAGCTCCATGACCCATAGCAAACCCCGCATGGACCAAGCCATCCCCCTTCCAATATCACCTTTCAGTACAAGCAATAACTTGGATGTCTATTTGTCACCAGCCAACAAGTTTAATCCCTTCAACTATATCCCAATATACTAGCTCACCAAGAATAGCTTCTACAAGTTCCAATATACTTACATCTCATTTATACAGTACTTTTCACCTATTAGAATAAATGAATTCAACTGATATTATGATGATAAGGTAATCTGCAGAGTGGAATCAAGAAATAAATCAGAGAAGAATCAATTCATTCTGATAAGTTTGACTTGTTTAAGGTAAAGGGGCTGACACTAGATCCAACTAATGTTGAAGGATCAAGTATGAGTGGGGAGATAGCTTGACAAATTAGCATGTGACTGGACCATCTCATCAGCAAAGTGGAGGATGAGGATGGCCAGATAGAAATTGGGGATTCAAACCCTTCTCCCTCAACACACTCCTCTCTTTATGAGTTAGTCTGCTGTAACAAGGATATCAGAAGGAGGTCTGGTCTTGACAGTGTATGCCTGATAGTCCTGTAGCTAACTGGTAGCAGGAAATAAGGTGCTAGAATGGTCTCCTGTGCTTAGATAGAAGCACCATGGAAATCATGGTTATGCAATACCAAATGCAGCTATAAAAAGTACAGTAGTTTTCAAAGCTATGGCGCTAAGCAGCAAAACTGAGATTTTAGCAAAAAGAACTGAGATTTAAACAAGAACAACTTGGATGTAAATAAAACTAAGACCAATTAATTTATATTAATTGATAATAGATTTGAATCACTTCTGTTTCTTTTTCTTCTGAGTTATTTTTGTTTAAATCTCATTTTTTTAGCGCCATGGCTTTGAAAACTACTGTACTTGAATTTGATTAGTACTTAAGTACCTATTTTTCCAAGTCTTCAAAGAAAATATTTTAGAATTTATGTACCAGAACATTCAGCTATTATAATTCAAAACAACTTTCATTGCATACATTTGGCTTGTTACTTGGTTCAGGCATGTTCAGCCCTAGGAAAATCTCAAGTCATTTTGGCTATGATTAGAGCTTTAAAAGAGGTAAAAGATGATATTTTTCAATTTTGAATCTATATTATATGCTCAAAGATATAAATTCCCTTACTAGGATATATTCATCTAATATTTTTGAAATATCTACTTAATTTAGAAAGCTATAATTTTTGAAAGAATGCACTTTGTTGGAAATTGCGCCATTCATGCTATTTCAATATGGCCTTTGAATATTGATACTTGCAAAGACTTGTGTTGGATTTGGTTTCAATTTCAGAGTTTGTTTACCTTCCTCAAATGGGTTGACATCAATGTACACCCATTCCAGATTACCCTACCTGCGCCTGACTGATCCTGATACAAGTTCAGTTCAAATGACTTCATCATCCCCACTGTCTACCTAATGAATGATCAACACTCTCAGTCAACCATTTAAGTAGAATCATATCTCCCAATAAAGACAAGGTTATCCACAATTGTGTTGGCTTTTATAATCTTTAAGATTTTCCCTTATTTTTTACAAAAGGATATCTTATTTGTTTATTGCAGAAAATTAAGGTATGTGCCCTTAATTTTTCCCTGAAGCTAACCCAAGACTAGCTTCAAACCTCAAATCTTTTGTTATAAAGATTTCCTGCCATGTCCTCCTGGATGTTGTTCACAAGAGCCAAACACAACACACTTTTAAAGCATGTAAGGTATGGGTTTTCATGACAATAGCACCCATGTTAACAGTGGCCATGCCAACAGTGACTATGTCAACAATACAGTAAAGTGTGAATTCAGTTTTTGATAATGGTGTTTTCTGAATTTTGACACTTTTTTAATTAATGTAACACTTTACCCTGAACATTTTTAACATAAAAATAATTAAAACTGTCAGGAATGACAATTTGGATGCTCCTAAATTTTAAAATACGGAACCATAGTCAAACCCTGGACAAAACCCTTTGCAGACCGCCAGGCTCATAGTTGCTACCAGTCCGCCAGGACCCAAACCCTTAGCTGTCCTGCAGGATTCTGCAAGCAAACCACCAGCGCAAGATGCCAAGAATTCCCCTGAGGTGTCAACGCCTGACACCGGCAGTTTGCCCGGTGAAATAGACAAATCTCCCCCTGGGAATTATTTCAAACTCTCCCAAAGTCCTGAGGAAGGCACTGAACCCAAAGAGGCACCCAACATTCAAATCAATAAACAGAAGGATTTGAAGTCTTCTCACCCTGAAGCGGCCAGTGGCAGTCCGCCAGTGCCGAGCACCACACTGCCATCTGAGACACCCGATGCCAACCCACCTGAGTCCAGAAAACCCGACCAAGAAGTGAAGCCTGGCAGCGAGGAATAAATACCTGCCAGGCCAAGACCAAAACCTCATTGTCATTCTTAAATAAAGGTTATGAGATATTGGTTTTCCCAATTATTGCTGTATTTTATCCTTGTAATCTGCCAGTTCACTCAAAGATCATCCAGTCCACCTGCCAACCCGCCAGCTACATACCGCCCGCCAGGTGCCCCCTTTGGTCCCGTCCACTTCACGGAGTATCCTCTAAAGCCTGAGTACAGAGACTACACCACCAACAACATACTAGCCCAGGATCCCTTGACAGAATCACTGAGAGAACCAGATACAACCGAGAAGGCCCTTGATACATTACCAAACCCATCCTGTTCAGAGATAAATACAACTTCCTCCCTGCCTACCAAATAGACATGGAGCCACCTGTCACCCCCAAGCCAATGCCTGCCTCCACTGCCAAACTCCCTCTGGACCATACCAACAAGCTTTTTGGAATTGTATATATAACTCTCATGGGAGTAATAGATACTATTGTTTCCGCCGCCAGTCCGTGGTTGTGGTTGGGCAAGCCAATGTCCTACCTCATTAAGTTAGCACCAATCCTTTGGTGGGCCCTGCCCACCCAGTCCGCAACCTGCCAGTTCCCAGAAGCTAGCAAGATGGCCAGTCAGGGTTGGTTCCCTGACAAAAACCAATACATTGTACTATAGTAATCTCAAAGAGCTCAAAATAAAATAAAGAATATCATAAAAATAAGCATAAAGATAAAATAGTAATTGTTTTCTCATTTTACTGTGTGAAATCACTCTTTACTATATTTTTTCATTCCCAAAAAGAATAAAATTTAAATGATACAAAAGTAAAGGAAACATAAATATACACATAGTAAAAGAATGAGCCACCAATAATTTTATTATTCTTCATATAATCACAGCTTCAAATATCTCATTCTTTGCAGATAAATTAACAAAAAACAAGAGATTTCTTATATCACTACCTTGAAACTATACCTGAAGCTTAACATTTATATCTAAAAAGATTAGTAATATTTAAAAAAAGTAAAAAAAAACCTTTAAAAGTAAAAAATATACAGGCAAGGCAAAGCAAAGCCTATTGAGCTAATTAAACCCACCAGCAAGAGCAGTGGCAACGTCCTCAAGGTACTTTTTGATTTTTCCACCTTGTACTTCTTCTTAACTACTTTTTGTACCTCTTCCTGGTAGTCCTGGTCCTTGCTCTTCTTCTTTTTTGGGGCCACCTGGTTGGCCAGGTCCCATAACTTAGAGACATTCCTGGCCTGCTCCTCCTGAAGCTTCATGAATAACTTGTTGAACTTGGGGTTAGCCCCAAACTTTGTCTTTCAGAGTTTGTGCCACACCTTGAGGCTAGAAGTTGTTTTTATCTCCCCATTTATACTGTAAATTCAGAACCTGAATGTAAAAATGCAGGATTGTCAAATCCTTGGTTCAAATTTTGAATCACTTTTGCAGGCAACTCAGCTGAATGAAAAATAAAATATTTAATAAAATCAACCATTTATTTTGATTGTTTTTGGTTTATTTAAATTGGCAAATTTTGAATCTCTTGAGAAGATAACTCAACTAATAAAAGACAAAACTCAGCAAACAAGTGGTATACATGAATCAAAAATGTGGGATTCTAATGTACAATTTGAGATTTCCTGTATTTCAATCAAATCATGGACATCATGTAAAAATTAACAAATCTGAAATTGCGGGATTGTCAAATCCAAGAACCAAATTTCAAATCATAATTGCAATGAATTTGAAATAAATATAATTTATTGGTGTCTCAAAAAGGATGCTAAAGGATCTAGAGTGGATTTGTGCTAATTCTTTTAGGAATCATAGGCATTCTCAAAAATCACCCTATTCCAGTTTAGGACGGCTAAAATTTAGATGCTTGATTACAGTAGATTTCCAAAGACGCTAATAATAAAGTAGAATTATATGTTACAATCTATCTTATCATGTTGTCTTTCCTTTAGTGTGTTGATAATGTGCTTGCAATTAATTGGAAGCACATTATCAACACACTAAAGGAAAGACAACATGATAAGATAGATTGTAACATATAATTTTACTTTATTATTAGCGTTTTCTGAAATCTACTGTAATCAAGTATCCTTAGTAGCAATACATGAATACATAGTTAGTAAACTAATGGTTTATCTTTACCCCTTTCCTTTCTTCCTTGAAAAGAAGTTTTGTTGGCCCCTGGCTACGCCGGGGGCCAAAAAACTTTTAAGAAATTTCTGCATCATCAGGAGGGTAGCTCATATATCATTATATGGTTTTGTGGTTGCTATATTAGTGATTTAGAGTGCAGAATATTATATCATTTCCAGTTTAGATAATTTTTCATTTCACTTAATTTCATGTCTAAACATGGGTGTTTAGATTGGATTTTTCATTTGATTTTATCCAGAGTGGAGCTTCTTGATTTGGGTTGATTTGTCCTAGTTACTTACTGTACATTCAATTTGGATTCCAGTTCCTGCAATTATTATTTGAGTTTACTAGTGGCATTTAAAGTGATTTGAAATTTGGTTCTTGGATTTGACAATCCCACAATTCCAAAAAACATAGTAAACTTAATGGAAATGGTTGATGGATTTGAACGCTTCAAATCTGATTCCAGTTAATTCATTTTGTCCATTGGAAATATGCAGTTTGACTTGAACTTTGCAAAGTGTCTATGAGTTCCCACATGTTTAAAAATTCAAATAAATACTCAAAAAAATCAATTTAATTAAAAAAGGCTATCCCGCAAAAGTGATTTGAAATTTGGACCAAGGATTTGACAATCCCGCATTTTTACATTCAGGTTCTGAATTTACAGTAACATAGAGTCACAGAAACATTTGGCTGTGAAGGAAAGTGGTACACAGTTCCACTCAGACTATTCTGCAATAAGTATAATTATCTGCTCACATACCTGATACCAATGACATCACCTCCAACCCTGCGGCTCAACTGCCCACAAGAAATCACTACCACTGCTGACACCACTTCCACTTATATATTTGGAGTACTCTATATTACTCTCACAGGCTTGGCGGATTTAATGATGCCCAGATTTTGACCCCTTGTCCTTGCTTGGTTGATCTCTATAATATGTTATCAAGTTGGTTTTCATCCTATGGTGAGCATTACCCTCTGGCCTGGCAGTCTCTTGGCCCATGTCAAACAGTGTTCCCACCAATTATTGGTTAATTCTGACAAGTGGAATAATTTTTTGGAGGTTATTATCAAATTGTATCAATGAGTGAATCCCATTCACACAAAAAAAACAAAGCAGAGCTTCATTTTTTTCTGAGATCCACCCTATATTTAGATTACACTTAGCACCAGAGATGAGACAGGCACCAAATTGTCAAAATTTGTGTTGGGCTAAGCTTCACCTATCACAATTGGCTTTGTGACTTTAGCAGTTGGTCACAAATAATTTTTGACCATCACATCACATTGCAATCCAAATGGTTTGTTTTGTGATACAACTAAGCACAAATGGTTCTTGCTTTGTGTGTTTCCAATCATAATTATTTAAACTATTTCTTATGTTTAGAATAGATATTGATTTTTTCCATTTATTTAATATTATTTTACTATATTTAGCTAAAGCAAACTGTGATTCAATTAAAACCATCATTGTGAGATAATGACAGATAAAGCTTGTAATAGATTGGAGGTAAAAAATAAACCCCAACAACTGAAGCTGCTCTATTTTACATCCAGTGCTGTACAAAAAAGGAAATTATAGGCTTCATCCTTAAAAACACCTTTATTTTTATATTTAGCAACCTACACAATTCACTGAGGCCCAAATTGTGGCCCACTTCAAAAGCTGTAACAAAAAGCCACACAAGTTGTTTTGTGACCTGATCTAAAACCTTATTAAAAACAGGGCGCAACTCTGTGATGACACAGCTGCTGAGGGGATGCCAAATGAATGATTTTTTTGTTTATCCAGTTTTGACATCAATTTAAGAGAACATTATATAAGCTCAATAATGACTTGAAATAAGACACCCTAATATATGTCAAATATCATATATCTGATGTTTGACACTGAACCTTGACCAGCCCTACTCTGTACACAAAAAAACCAAAAACAAATATCTTGTGAAAGACTAAACCAATCTTGATGCTTTATAGCTTATCTTAAAGCTACAGTTCATGTTACAGAAGTAATAATTTCAAATCCCTGAGCGGGATTGAACCCGCTCCCAGCCACCAGGCAGAGGGGAGCAGGTGGCGAGAGCCTGCCCATACCTGGATTTGCTTTTCAAATCAAATATCCAGGTGCGAGAATCACTCTCACCCTGCCAGTAGCTGTGGGGCCCGTTATGGGCCACAAAAGCTATGCCCAAGCCTTGGTGGGGTTGGCTGGGCCTGAGCAGGCTAAATTTAGCTGCCCAGATTTCCAGTTCAAGCCCACCCTCCATTTGTTAATTTGGGGTCCCCAATTGGGAACCCCTTTTTTAATCAAGTTTCTCAACCTCATGATTGCTTGTCAGACCAGCCCAAATTAAGCAATTAAATTGAAAATGATCCCATGACATCTGCAACCAACCTTGCCACAGCTAATAGCCAGCCAAGCAAAGATAGGTCAATAGCAGTCCAAACAGCTGTTCCTGAAGACCCCAAAAATATTTACAAGCCAGTCAACCAGACAACAGAAGTTGGAATACCCAGCCATGCCACCCAGATAGCCCAAGAAGAATGCCCAGAGGCCCCTGCATGTGAGTGACTATTTAAGTCAGGAACACCTGTGAGATTCTGTATCATCATTTTTATCAAATAAAGTTGTTATGAACCATTGGTTCACTAATCTGATTCAATACCTATTTTTGATACTATTTCATCTTCAAACACCTAGACACCAGAACTCACCCTCAGGAGTTGAACACCAAGAGCCAGCTGGAGACCCAGAAAAGTTAAATTATTACCGCCCCTGACACTCCATTTGGCCCTGTACATGTCACAGAATATCTACCCAATCCTGACCACAAGCCCTGGACTTTAGAAGACTTGCTGTGGTATACCCACCTAGACGCTCCCAAAGATCCCTACCAAATTGTGTGTGACAACTTGGAGATTACAATATGCCCATTGATATTCAACGGGAAATGCAACAATTCTTCCACCTACCTGGTCCCCATGAAACCACCCTTGACACCCAAACCGTCCGTCTCAACCCCACTCACTTCCAATGCCACTGGCCAGAATAGTTAATTTCTGAAAGTGCTATACCTGGCACTCACTGGGTTGATTGATTCTGCCTTGCCAGCAGCTGGACCTTGGGCCATGGTTGGGAAGGCCCTCTCTTACCTGGTAAAGTTAGGCCCCATCATCTGGTGGGCCATGCCTGTACCTGCTCCCGCCCCTCCTTTATCTGAAGGGGCAGCACAGTACTCTTGGTATCCTGACAGGTCAGCTCTATATATTGGTAGAGTTTATGGAACCATACATGGAATTTTTAAGTATTATTTTTGCTTTGCTAAACCAGATAATAGCTCTCCACTTATTTAGATTTTATTGTATATCTATGCTTAGAATGTGCAATTATAAATGCAATAGAGCTTGAATTAGCTTTGTAAACCCCTGTTTAAGTTAAGATTTTTAAAGAAGTTAATGGATGATAAGTATTCCCAGCCAAAAGATTCAAAAATGTTAAAGAATTGCTATATTAAATTCAACTGTATAGCTGCCCTTGGACAGGAAGCCACTTAGCACTAAAGTAAATAGAGAATATGATATATCCACCTCAAGTTTTATTTATGGACTGAGTGGTATAAAACCAATTGGGGAGACCAACTGGTTTTAACTAAACACAATCAAAAGGTGTTGTTCCACTTAAGATAATTTGTTTATTAAAATGATAGTGATATGGAAGAAGCTTGCCAATATTTATAACCTAACATTGATACAATTTGTTAATCATGAAGATCATCAAATATGAACAATTGGGGTTGATCTTACACTATTGGCATTTCCAGGATTGACATGATTTGTCTATCACAATAATCCTCTCATTCATCAGATTAACACACTTCACACTAAATTCATTACAGTGGCTTACCCTACTTGAAGACTGCCTGTCCTTTGATGAGCAGTTGATCCATTTTTTAAATAGGTTGGTTGGTTTTGGTGGATCTTGCTATTTCCATTCAATCAGTCCAAGCTCCAATCCAATCTATTTATATCATTGCTAACTCCACCAAATGAGCCAATGCCAGCAGGAAAAAATTCAATGTATTAATAGCATGAAACATGGGCTTGTCATCAACAAACAAGAGATGATTGGAATCCACTCAGCAGGTGTATGGGAAGTTTCTGCAGGGTTAATTGAGCTGCCATGAAGCCCTAAGTTCCAATTCCATGCCACCAAGTTGATTGCTCTTGAATTGCCATACACTGCTGTCTAAATCTTATCTATCAGTGGGTCAGGTATTGGCTTATTGCACTACCAGGTAAGCTTGGTTAGGCAATCAAGTGGAATCCATATCTTAATGCTGGCACTGTTCAAAGCTTATTTTCTTTAAGTTTCTGTGGTTATGCCTGGTGCTCTTTCCTGATTTTTATTTTATATAACTTCCAAGCTCCAATAGCTGTCTGCATTACCTTTACATTTGCCTGGAAAGCTTTTTGTTTTAAAATCCTAGTGAGTAAATAATCCTTTTTGATTGAAGAGGTATTGGTTCCCAACAATTTATTACTATTGAGCAGCTGGTTTTGACCAGCTCCAGCAATTCATACTTGCTGTTCCAAGGTTAGCATATATAGGGCTTTATTCTCTGATGTTAGTCCAAGGCATCTTATTAAACCCCAGTAATAATATTCCAACATATTTTCCTAATGGAAGGCTTATTACTTTCTCTATTGTTTAAAATAAACCTAGTTTTCTATCAACCTTTTCACAATCAGAGGCCAGAATTTAATTTCTTCCTGCTTGGCAACTCAACAGCTGATTTTGACTTCAACCCCATTTTATAAGAAGGCAACCTTTTTGCCGCTGCATTAGATTGAATGTCATTAGTTGCAAGGTCTAAAGCAAGCTTCAAACGTTTGGAAGTTTACACAGGCATAGTTTGCATCAAAAAATTGTGGGCTGCTCTAAGATTTATCATTTCTTGCTTTGCTTTAAGCTTTACTAGTATGACTAACCTTATACAATTAAAACAATGTTTTTTATCCAGTATAGTTTTTATAAATAATTGGTTATCAATGAGTTTGACTTATGTATGTTTCAGTGTATATAGCTTTCATCAGCTAGCACATATCAATCTTTCTTTTAAAAAAACTGGTTGGTTGCTATCAAAGTTGCAGCTTTGTGCCTTTTTAAGATTTAATAGATTAGTGCAGCAATCACACTTTGTGGCTACTATTTCTGAAAATTTAAACCCTTTACATTAATAAAATCAAAGCGGTAGTCATTTGATTATAACTTAGCTTGATTGGCTTTGAAGAATCTCGCCCAAGGGGAAATACTCTTGCTGCCTATTGGTTTACACTTACTTCATTTTTAGATGGAGTATTCGGAATTCCATGAGCAGATCAACTATAACCAGCTTCAAAAGATCCAGAAGCTCGGCGAGGGTGGGTTCGGCCAGGTCTTCAAAGTCAAATATCGAGGATTGACCTATGCGCTCAAGCAGCTGCGCCCGCCACAGTCCGGGTCTGAGGCCAAATTCAAAATGGCGGTAGAGAGCTTAAAGCGTGAAGCCAAGGCCCTGCTATCGCTGGGTAGTTCAGAGCACATTGTACAGTTCTATGGTTCGTGCTGTGATGTTAACGGAAGCGAGTGTTTATTGATGGAGTTTGTAAATGGAATGGACTTGGCCAAGTTGATTGAGTTTCGCAAAGACCTGCTAGCTTGGAATACCCGCCATTCTGTGACTTTGGGGATTGCTCGTGGGATTGACTTCATCCACAGCAAGAACATTCTACATCGCGATATCAAATCCGACAATGTCCTGTTGGAGCTTAACGGCAACGAAATCGTGCAAGTCAAGATAGCTGATTTTGGAATCTGTCGCTTGCAGAATGACATGTTGGCTTCCAAGCATACAATGATGATGGAGGCCGGAGTCGGTTCGGTGCTTTGGATGGCGCCAGAGCTGTTAAATCAGCGCTTTGTCCACCCAACAGCAAAAAGCGATATGTACTCCCTCGGCGTTGTCATGTGGGAGATTGCAGCCCTGGCAAGACCTTATCAAAACATGGAGCAGCTTGAAGCCATCGCCCATAACAAGCAGCATGGCATTATCGAGCCTCTGCCGCAGGGAACACCGGCTGCATACCAAAATGTACTGCGCCGTTGCCAGCATCCCGATCCTCAATATCGCCCTTACGCCAGCGAGTTGGTTCAGATCCTCCAGAATCCCATCTTCAACTCTACCACCGACTCCAGCGGCTTAGGCGTAGTCCTTTCCTACACTGGATTCTCAATGGCTTCTTCTTATTCCACCATTCAATTTACTCTTCCTGGGGCCGCTACATCGTGCTTGCCTAATAGGATAAGCACTTTAACCCAGCCTCCCCCCTTAGGACCAGACCATCTCAGCTCAAAGTTGCTGAAGCCACTACTACCCTGCAGCACGAGGTTAAAGATTGCGGCAAGGTTTATTTAGCGGCAGGGAAAGCGCTTTTAAGAGAGCCCGTCGACTACGCCAAGGCGAGAGATTATTTCCAAAAGGCCTATGATGCTGGCGAGGTCGCAGCAATCAACCAGCTTGGCATTATGTACCTGAAAGGACTTGGCCTTCCTAGCCCCAATATCCAAAAGGCTGTTGAATGTTTCCAAAGTGCAGCTGACGTGGGAGATCCCATGGGCCATCTTTTCTTGGGGGAGTGTTATTATTATGGCCATGGCGTTGCGTGTGACCAGCACCTTGCTCGGCTCCATCTCACTGCTGCTTCGAATCGCAATGTCCCAGGAGCAATGTATCTGCTTGGGATGATGGCGCTGCAAGGCGAAGACATGGTCAAGGACAGCGATGTTGCCCTTAGCCTTCTAAACAAAGCGGCCAATCTTAAATATGCACCCGCCCAGTTTGAGTTGGGGCG
Organism: Entomophthora muscae; assembly: GCA_014839935.2. Lineage (NCBI taxonomy): Eukaryota > Fungi > Entomophthoromycota > Entomophthoromycetes > Entomophthorales > Entomophthoraceae > Entomophthora > Entomophthora muscae. The sequence continues at coordinate 41,354 of QTSX02000116.1, forward strand.
CATTTATATGGACGAACAGGTCCGACCTCGGGACATTTCAAAGGCTCTGAAATGGGTTGGGCTGGCAGCGGCACAGAAACACCCTGGGGCGCTGTTTATTCGTGCGCACATGCTTGAGAATGGGGACGGCGTGGTTGCTGACCTGGCCAAGGCCGTTGAAGTTTATCACGAGTCGGCAGACTTGGGCTGTCATGAAGCGCAAGTGAACCTTGGCAGGCTTTACCATGAGGGCCGCGGAGTTGCCAGGGACCTCGCTCGAGCCTTCCAACTTTTTATGAGCGCAGCTGAAGGGGGCCATAACGAAGGGCGCTTCCGAGTGGCTCGGTGCTACTATGACGGGGAGGGTGTACCCCAAAACTTTAGCATGTCCTTCAAGTGGTTTCTTCTCGCTGCCCAATCTGGACACGAGCAAGCCCAGTTCGGCGTCGGCCTGCAGTATGAACTTGGCCAGGGACCTGCTCAGGACTCTTCCCAGGCATTGGCGTGGTATCGCAAGGCTGCCCTCCAGGGGTTAGTGATTGCTTACCACACCATCGGGAGGTTTTATCGAGATGGCAGGGGCGTGGCTCAGGACTACGATGAGGCGTTTAAATGGTTTCACATGGCAGCCCAGCGTGGCCGTGCGGACTCGCAGCTAGAAGTTGGGCTCCTGTTCTACCAAGGGCTTGGGGTCGATCAGGATTTCCAAGCTGCTCACTTTTGGTTCTCAAAGGCAGCCTTCCAACACAATGCTGAAGCACAAAAGTGGCTGGGTGTGCTACTCAAGAATGGCCAAGGAGTAGAACAAGACTCAGTTAGAGCCAAAGAGTGGTTCAATAATTCAGAACTTCAAGGCCAGCTTCCCAACCCTCTCTTGACTACTGCCACATCCACTGTGCCATTTAGAGATGTTGAATCTGGAGATCCTGATGCTCAGTACCAAATGGCACTTATGCTGGATAAAGAGAACGACGAGCAAAGCGCCCTGGTTTATTGCCGAAAGGCTGCTGCTCAAGGACACATGCTGGCACAGAATTGGCTGGGATTCCGTCTTGGGGCTGACCCAAGCGATGCCATCCGAATGCAGGAAGCAGCACAGTGGTTTGCCAAAGCTGCTGCCCAGGGTAATGCTGCTGCCCAATACAATCTAGGTCGTTGCTATTTTAACGGCGAAGGGCTCCCGCCCTCACCCTGCGAGGCGCTCTTGTGGTTCACCAAAGCTGCCCAGCAGGAACAGCCCCAGGCTCAGTTTAAAGTGGGAAGCCTTCTAGCCCATGGACCGCCAGAAATCCCAAGGGATTATCCAAAGGCGCTCAAATGGTTTTTTAAAGCCTCAGAGCATCACCACCGTGAGGCCCAGTTTGAATGTGGCTCTCTCTATTTCGAAGGGCTTGGGACGCTGCAGGATTTTACATCTGCCTTTCATTGGTTCAAGAAAGCCGCCCAGCAGGGCCATCCTCGCGCCAGCTACTACCTTGGGGTATGTTATCATCACGGAAAGGGGTGTGTCATGGATGTTAAGGAAGCAATGTATTGGTATCAGCAAGCAGCTCAGCAAAACGTCAGTGATGGGCAGCGAGCCTTAGGGAAATGCTACCTTGAAGGTGTAGGTAAGAAAGACTTGGTAGAAGCAACCCGTTTCTTTATGATGGCGGCTCAAAACGGCGATGCGCTCTCACAAGTTGAAATGGGGCTTGCCTATTATTTAGGCCGAGGGGTTCAAAAAGACCCTATCCGGTGCTTCCAGTGGTTTATGGAGGCAGCCAAGCAGGATAACCCGTTGGGTCAGTATTGGGTGGGCTTTCTGCTGGGGGTGGGTGAAGGGGTTGCGCTAGATGAGACAGCGGCTGTTGCATGGCTGCTGAAAGCGGCGGAAAAAAACAATGCAGGTGCACAATTCCTTCTGGGCCGCTGCTACGACCGTGGCTCTGGGGTCGATCCTGACCCCGCCATGTCGTTCAAGTTCTTCTTTCTGGCGGCGAACCAGGGGCACACAGAGGCTCAATTTGAACTTGGCCGCTGCTACTACGCGGGGCGGGGCACATCCCTAAGCCACACCCAGGCCCATGCCTGGTTTTCAAAGGCCGCTGCTCAGGGCCATCAGGAATCATACACATACCTTTGACTCACCCAGTCCAATCCGGATTGCCCACACCCCTTATCAGAACTTTGCCCCGGCCACAAAAGTATCTTAATAGTTTGAACCCTTCCCTAATAAAATACATTCACCTCTGTCGCTATTTAGCCAAGTTTACAAACTTGCCTTCCCCTCCCTGATGTTTCTAAGCTCAAGCCTAAGCCACATTCTCCCCTGCTAATACCTTACTTTGCATTTGATATGAAAAGGTATCCCCTTCATAGACATAACGGCCCTACAAAGAACCAGAACCCAACAATAACCAACATGGTATACCATCTGCTGAGTGGGAATTCCTGAATCCCCCACAAACTGGCTGGGATTTCAACCCTGAAGCCGGCATGAAGTTATGCAACAGCTGTATCCCCCTGACTTGTACGTCAAACAGATCTAACTTCACACTCTAGGATCCCATCCTCTACCCTGAATCAACCTTCCCTATACTTTTAAAACCAAGCTGTCCCCAAGTGCAGTTGGGATACCTTCTCACCAATCAAGGATCCAAGTCTCTATACCCATTTTCTACCAACTTTTGTGCTTCTGAGCCAGACCTGTGCAGTACACTTATATCTTATAATCATACCAATCCAAAGGATGGGACTGACACTATAAAGCCCAGCTAAACCGAGAAGACAATGGTACCATAAATGCGCTTCAACACTAGGATTAAAGGGAAAGAGTGGGACAAACTATAGTGATATTAGATCCCTTAATCGAAGAGAGTGAGTGCCATGTGCTTCTCTAGACTTGGCTAAATGATATGCTAGAGAGATCCAAAACATATGATCGAGTTGTACTAAACCTCCAGTTAGCCTCCAAAAAATGAATAAGGGATCGCCTCAAGACCCCTGGAGTACCAAGTTTGCAACAAGATCTTTCTATGCAGGGCTAGGAGGGATGGACAGAGTAAAAAACATCCCAGGAAAAATCCTGAGCTAAACTTGGGTTTACTGGGAAACTATCCCCGGGCTTATGATATCCCAAAGAGCCACATAACTCTTTCTAGGCACGGTGATTGAATGCCACCACCATACATGGGGTGTAGATAAGTAGGGCTTTGGGAGGGCAATACATATTGTCTGACCCGTCTAAAGAAGGATCAAATCCTCAAATCAGAAAGGGAAGTTATGCCATTGCACCCAAGATCCAAACCTGACACTAGCAAACACTAACATCAGAATGCATACCTCCACAACACCATCCTCTTTTAGACTGGCCTGTGGGGGAGTATAACTGCATAGAAACTTGATATAGATATAGGGAAAGGGATGGCCACTAGACAGAAGCTTGCCAGTGTGCTCAACCTTGTCTGAAAGTGAATTCTAGGGGGCCAATCCAAAGAGAGCCCAACTTATGAGCTTGGCCTTCCAACCAATTCTGATAGTAGAGAACTAAATACCCTACTTGAAACTCCAGAAGGACAGCTCAGGATGCATAAGATAATGATAGCTCCAAAGCCTTAGTCTTGTATGCAGAGGCGTATGTAGTGGCTTGGATATCAATAATTATGTTGACCAAGTCCTTTACATGGGCTTCAAGGTTGGTTGTAGCATCAAACTCTACTAGCAGGGGTCCTAAGATTGAGGGGGCAGTAGCCTCACCTCCATATAGCATAGCAAAATTAAATTGTTCTGCCACCCAATGGCAACTCAATTAGTAGGCAAAGAGACCAGTGGGGAGGAACATATCCCAATCAGCAGCATCAGAGAGAGAGCTTCATCATAATGGTGACCAGAGCGGAATTAGCGCACTCAACAGTCCCATTGGTGGAAGGATTGTAGGGAGCCAATAAGGACTTATGAGTGCCCATTGCCTCCACAATGGAAGTGATCAACCTAGCATCAAAGTTGGTACCGTTCTCAGACACCAAAGCCTGAGGACACCCATGTCAGTAAACAATATCTTGCAGTAGTAAATTAGCCGTGGTCTTGGCAGTGATATCCTTGGTGGTCCTGGCTTCTACCCATTTACTGAAGCAGTTCACAGCAACTAGGATGAATCAACCACCAGAACAAGAGCGGGGGAGGGGCTAATAGCTTCAACACTCACGGTATGGAAGGCATGCTTAATAGGGATTGGCTTGAATTTGTGTTGCAAAGAGCAAGGGCGCTGGAGCTGGCAACTATGCCAAGAGGAAACATGTCTGGGACAAGAAGGTGCAAGTTATCCCAAAAATAGTTCCTGCACAGCCAAATGTTGGTCTTGACCATACCACCAAGCCCAGTGTCAATGTGGGCTTAGAGAGTAATTGCCACCCACATGCTAGAGCAGACATATGGCAGTTATAGGCTCTTGACCTCCTTAAATAGCTAAAAGTCTTAGATACTGGTATCTTTTGATTAACTCTGCAGGGCTAGATGTATCTCTTCTGTTTCAGTGGTCCAAGATTAAGGATATCCAATAAATTCATAGAGTCTATCAGCATCTGTGGGTGGATAGCTAAGATAGGCATGTGAGAGAGACCATCAGCATTCTGGTGCTGTAAACCAGATCTGTGTACCATGGTAAAGTTGTACCTTATAGTCTCAATGCCCATCTGGCTAGATGTGATGACTGTGGATCCGTCTATTAACTCCTCATGCAGTGAAACACCCTCATGCCCCCTCATTTCTCTGGTGGTTGGCATGATTACTTAATTCAATGTAAATGTGAGAGAGAGGAGCAAAAATAACTAAGCTCAGCTCTTTCCCAGGGAAAGAGTCCACTGGGACGCCATCCAGTGAAACACTGGGATGACCTATTGAATAGGAGTCCATAAGGACAAGGTAGGGGTTGATGGGGGGAATATGCATTAAATTCCATTAGCAACATGCCTGATAACATCCAGGAAGTACAGCAAGGGACAAGCCAGGTTGCTATGAAGGAGACACAGTGGGAAGAACCTTGCTGTAAACCACAGGCAGAGAGACCAGGGCCACTGGCACAGAAGGAGTGAGGGATATCTTCTGAGTTAGAGGGAAGCCTCCATCATCTGAAGCAAGACTCTTGATGAGGGAACTCTCTGATGCCAGAACTCTACAAGCCCTACCAGAGAGATCATCTAAAGCATAGAGGAGACAGAAAGAATTTTCTCTAACTGAGGCAACAGATGGACAAGCAACACTACACATTGGTTGAGGCGGGGCACAGCAGAAGCAAAATGGCAAGCACAGTCAGCTTCACAAACTTGACTAAGGGGAGGATCATTTTTGGGGTTCTCAGGAAATTTCAAGGACTTTTGGGCAGTTGCAATAGGTATATTTAATTGTTTGAAGCACTCCAGGGGGTGCCACAAGCTCAAGTGAATTATCTGGGGGCTTGGAAGTGAGATCAGGGGCACAAAGACTGTGATGAAGTATTTTAAAACCAAAAGACCAAGTTTAAAGTTGGTTTTTGCTTTTATTTCTTTTAAAAAAATTTAAAGTGAGTTTCTCTAAAGGTTTTAATATAAAAACAAGTTTGAGACCACTTTCAAAAAGCAGGAGAGATAAACATATGTATTAATGATAAAATTAATACTGTGAGCCAGTCCAGGGAAACCCAAGAGCAAAGAGAAAGGCAAACAAGTAAGGAGTCTAAAATATTTACTACTAATATTTCTAAATCAACAGAATACTCTTTAGATTAACACTTAATGTCTGTAAGGAATTACATTCCTTTCACAAAGGAAAGCCCACAGAAACAGCTCACTGCAATTATGAAAACTAAGAAAATCCACAACAAAACTGCATTTTTTAATGCTGAAAACATATTAACAAACATTAATGAGACTATCAGCAAAAAAACTTCAAAAACATGTTTGAATTGATTAAACAAATGCAGATTTGTTAGGGGAAACAGAAGCAAAAGCAAACACAAATTCTTAAATTACAACATAAATACTACTTTAAACCAGAGTTTTCAATATATAACCACACTTGACGACAACAAAAAAGACATTAATTTAAGCAATAATAGCTCCAAATACATTCAATTAACAAAAACAACCAATCAGAACACAGTAAAATACACTAAAGATTAAAACCAGCATTAAGGGGCTCCCAAAAGCCAATCAGAATTAAAGATTCAACCAAGCCAAGGAATCAATTGTTGCACCTGAACCAATTAGAGTTCAGTATTTGATTGGGGAAGACAACAGTCCAATATAAAGGACAAAAATGAATAGAATAAGGTGTTGTTTATTATAGAATATTATGATTAATATACTATATGGGGAAGCCACAAGGCCACAAGGGGGTGGCACAGTGGCATGTTCCATGTAAGGTTTAAAGCCAAGGAATAACTTGTGCGGGGATCAGCAGGTTGAATTGGTAGCACTCCTAATTAGGAGAAAGTGCCTGCAGTTTGATACTGCCTTTGGATTAGTCCATGTTGTTAGATACATCAAGGGGCAACTCTTCAAGAGTCCCCTCTGTATTGTAAGATACATTAGCAGGCAAGGAGGAAGAATTGATTGCAACACCCCCTTGACCCCTGCTTGTTGTCAGACACCAGGATCAGAGGTTGCGGGAGATCTGAGAAGGTCTGCACAAACAACTTTTGTGTGGGAATGGCGTGGCAGGGGCTCAAGAAACCATGGTGGAGTTTCCTGGTTTTTCCCTGTGCATCTTCAAGTTGATAGGTGTGGTTGTAATAAGCTGCAGTTATCTTGAAGGGTCCCAGGTGGTTGGGTTCTAGTTTGGCATAATTGGGGTTGAGGGCATAGACGGGGTCACCTATGATGTATCTGGCCTCCAGGTGCTTTGTAACCCCCTCAATTTGCTTGTGTTCAACGTCTCAAGCCTTGGCACACCACTGGCTCAGGGAGGGGGTAGGCAACAAGGGGGGTTTCCCAGGAACCGTGGATTGTAATTTCCCTTGTTCTACTCCTTTCAAGCTGTCAGGCGTCTCAAAGGCCAAGGCGCTGGGGCTGAACCTGGTGCCCCTGTTGATTATTGCTTATAAGATAAATAGAGTAGTGGACAAGTGTTCAGTCCACTCAGTGTTGGGGTGCTCCTGTGAGAGCTTGGCAATCAATTAGACCAGTGAACCATTTAAGCGCTCTACACGCCCATTGGCTTGCAGATGGTAGGGAGCTGTGACTATTCTTTGGAGGGCATTCTTGGCGCAGTACACCTTCATGACATGTCCAACAAGGTTGGGTCCACCATCTGTGATGAGACGTTTGGGTTGCCCAAAGCGGGCCACTTTTCCTTGCCAATGAAGCGGGTAATGGTGGTGGCGGTATGGTTAGTGGTTGCTCAACAGGCGCTCCCAGACAGATACCCCCATACTCTCCCCAATAAAGTAATTTGATTGGTTTAAAAAATGGTTAGTGATTGCCCACGCTACTGGCCAACAGGTGAAGTAGTCAATGGCTGTGATGATGTACTTTTTCTCAAGTCTATCTTTGGGGAGGGGTCCCACAATGTCAAGGGCCCACTGTTTGAAGGGTTTTATTGCTTTGATGGGCAGGACAGACTTTGGGGATGCAGGTTCAGACGTATTCCTTTCACACAGCACACATGTTTTGAGGAGATCAAGGATGTCTTGACACATACATGGCCACTAAACCTTTTGTTTCATGATCTCAAAGAGGTTGCGTTCTCTGATGTGACCCAGGGTTTGGTGGTAATGCAATATGGTGTTGCCTTGTTGTGTGATGGTGATGTAAGGCGTCTTCTCACCTGTCTCTGTCCGAAAGCAGACGTTGCCAGCATCCATGGTGAACTGACTTTTGTTGTTCTTCAGCTTGGAGATGGTTACTGAGTTAAGGTCTTTGTAACAAGTTGCTTCAGGGTGGAGGTACAACATTGGCCAATCTGGGTCCAAGCTGTCATCTCCAGTGATGGATAATACATAGAGGTATGAGAGGACGTCAGCTGTGATGAGTTCCTTCCCAGGCTTGTACTCAATGCGCAACTGATAGGGGATAGACGCTTGACCAAGCCTGCTTGGCGGCGTGTCAAGTGAGACTGCATGTTGAAGTACTGGAGTGACTCGTGGTCTGTCAGGACCCGGAGTGGAAAGGTTGCCCCTTCCAGGTAACAGCGCCATTTATCAATGCAGTGTACAATTGCCACCAACTCTTTTTTGTGTATAGGGTAATATTGTTCTGAGTCAGTGAGCTTCCTGGACTCATATGCCATGAGAAAGAAGACGCCTTTGTCAGTTTCTACATGTAGTACACCCCCTATAGCCCTGTCAGAGGCGTCAGTCTTGAGTTTGTATTGACAGTTCCAATTGGGGAACTGCAATACAGGTGCAGTTGTAAGTCTCTGCTTCAATGTCTCAAAGGCTTGGTCTCTGACAGAAGTCCAATGGAAGCAATGTTTAGTGTTCAGGAGCTTGGTGAGAGGTGCAATTAGTTTCCTGCAATTGGGAATGAACTTGCGCATGTAGGCAACCATGCCTAAGAGGTATGTTGTGAATAACAGCATTCACCATGTTTTAATTTTGCCTTTGGTGGGCCATTTTGAAGACAAATCTCTTGCTTTTGCTTTTGACTTTCAAAATGAACTGGCTTCCGCTTCAGGAAATCTATTGTTTGGTTTCCTGAATCAGCACAACTCACTTGCCCCACTCATGCTTGTGGCGAGTGATCCTACTGTCCTGGTAGTGTTTTGTGGTATTCCCAACCACTATATATTACATTTTCATATTTACCAATAAAATTAAGTTCTATTCACATTTTTGTCTTTGTGTCTTCTGTACTTCTGCGCCTCTCTCTAGCCACGCCTAGAAGAGATTATTCATCCAGGGCCGCAAGGTAAACACAATTGCCTTCCCTGTCATCTAACTGAGACTTAGTACAAATCCAATTCTAAGGTTAGAATTCCCTGTTGTGTGTCAGTGCTGCACCTCAGAACATGACAAAAAATGGTGCTCACTACAGGGGCTGTAAGCCCCTTGGTTATCCCTTTTGTATCTACATTTGCAGGTCCCTTGCCTCTGCCTATTTGGGAGTCAACCTTGCCTGAAATTACCAGCCCTCCTATTGAGGAAGACATCGCCAACCTGCCTATTGTCCCTACTGTATTGAACCTTGGGAATGGTCCCTGCTTAGTTGCTTACCCTATGGGTACCCCTGACTTGGAAAAAGTCATGGCAGTAGCCCTTGGGATAGCTCGGGACGGGGTCATCCCTCGCCTTCAGCTACAGTTTAGCCGTGCCAAATATTATGAGTTAATTGTGGCCCCTCAGTTCCCACAACATCTCCTCTCAGCGGCTGGCTCCGCTGATCACCTGCTGTCATCCTTTATACAGCCTGCCTTGGCCCATCACCAGATGATGTTGGGACTCCACATCCAAGAAATCTTGTCTCTACAAGCAGCTGTTACCCATCATTGGGACCAGTTTGCTGTCTACCAACAGTGGATTCATTCCCTGTTCTCCCTGGTATCTGATAATCAGCGTAATTTGGTCACCTCTCAAACACGTTTAGTCAATTCCATCAAGCAAATGCACCAGTCCATCCCTGAGTACGTTAGGGAGCAACTACTTGAGTTTCACCAGTTAGAACAACCCTGGCAAACTCAAGTAGACTCCACCCTAAACGCTTATCTCTCCAACTTTGAGCACCTAGTGCAACAGCTCAATGCATTTAGTGTCTATTCCTTTGAGCAATTGCAACAGGTAGCTGACCTTGCCGCCCAAGGTCTAAATGAACTCAGTGCAGAATTTGATCAAGAGAGAGCTACCGCTGCTGCTTCTATAGCCAAACTTCAGAGTCAGGTGAATGAGCTGTCTACTCCCAACCCTGATGTTCTGCCTTCTCCTCCTGCTGATGATCTGGTGGACAGAGAGCAGAAAATCTGGGAGGCCATCCGGGAATTACGCGCTTCCACTCATAGCCAAGGACGTCCTACTGAAATGCCTCAACCTGACCCCCAGGTTCTTGCGCTGACTGCTCAGGTCACTGAACTACAGCAAGAAGTTGCTGCTTTAAGTGAGGTAATGATGGCTGCTGCTAGCCCACTTGGGGTTAATGAGGAGGATGGCTGTTGTCCTGGTTTGGCGGGGGCTCCTCAAATCCACTGTGCCAGAGAGTTGATTGCCCTAGCTAATGAGGTGGACCATTTGAAACGAGACCAGACTGAGTTGGACAGAGACGTACAGGAGATGAGTGAGTTGATTGATTTGGTAAACAACAGATTTGCCCCTTGCCTATCAGTGGGGCCATCCCTTACTTTGCAGCTGGCTGAGCTCTCCACTGTTGTCACTACCCAAGGACAACGCCTAGATGTTACTGAAGAACAGACCACTCTAGCCAACACTACAGGTGCCAGAACCACTGAGACTCTGACAACCCTTGAAGAAAGTGTTTGACAACTATGGGCTAGACAACCCTCCTCCAAATCTGAAGCTGAGTTCTCCCCGCGCATAAATGTACTCAATAGCAGCAATGGTGGTCCAGCTCCCAAGGCACACTTAAAGCCTACTTTTAAGCAAGTCTTTGATCCCAAAACCTCAACTATTGCAGCTTTCTTAACTATTTATGAGACTGCCATGAGACGAGCATCAGATGAGGTTAAAAAGGAACACATTCTAACCTGCCTAACCCAACCTGTCAAGAGGTAGTCGTACCAGAGCTGCCCACCATTGAGACCTGGGAAGACATGAAACAGCTCCTGATTGACAAGTTTGGTGGTGATCTTAGCGTGGAGGTGAAAAAGAATGCCTTCATGCACATATCATTCAAGCCAAAAGAGACATTAGCTGAATTTGCAGACAGATTTTACATGGAGGGACAACAATTAATAACAGGCAGACAATTGACGGCGCATGAAGTGTATATGGCCTGCGCCCAAGCCCTCAAGGTAAATCAACTCCTGTGCCTTCATTTCAAGGCCCACAAGGCTATGCTGTCCTCCATGAAAAGTATAAAAACACTGCTACAAGATATGCATCATACCCATTCTGGGGCAGTTGTTTGGGAGAGTTGTGCTGCTTCCAACTCTGGCTCCTCTTCTTGCGGCCCTTGTATCCTCACTATGAACTTCCAGACTCCTCCTTGACGTCAGGGTTGCCACAACTGCGTTCAGATAGGCCACCACTCTCGCGTCTGCACCAATCTGCGGGTTGAAGGAGTTGATCCCAAGGATCAGTTGGGAAAAGAACAGTCAACCTAGAGGCAGAGACGCTCTTGGTTGACAATTCTTCCCAGTCTCCTTCTACACCTCCGCCTGCTACTGACTCTGAGCCTGTTGATGATGAAGCTCCTCCTATCCTCCTCCTGTTCCATGACATTTCTGATGATTCTGATGTGGATGAATCTGGTGTTGATGATCCTGATGCATACAGGTATTCTGTTCTTGCCATCCCTGAGACTATTGCAGTTCCCTACAAGCTATGATCTGGGAAGACTACAACTACCACCAAGCCCTTATATGAGGTTAAAGCAGTTGTCTCCTGCCCCTATCTTACTCAGGCAAAACGGTCCCCTGTATTAGTGGAATCATCAGAGGAAGCCGCTGAAGTTGCAGACGCTGTTTTCAAGAATGATCTGTCTCACTCCCTCTCCAAACTGTATATAAGGAGTTTCCGGGACTACAATGCATGATTGAGAAATGGGGCAAGGAACTAGCTGAGGCACAGGATATCTTGGCTGTTCTGCCAACCTTTGGACGCACCACCACCCAAGTAGAGATATCTATTCAAAAAGTCAAGATCAAAGCCGTCCTGGACACTGGTTCTCTGGTCAACATTGTGTCTTCTAAACTGGTGAAGAAACTTAATCTGGCCCCTGATCTCAACTACCATCAATCCTATGGCACCACTGGTCTCTCCATGACTTGCGCCATTGGCGCGTACTCTGCCTTACCAATGCAATTTGGTAAACTCCTGTTGGCTGCGCCGGCTGTTGTTCTAGAAAATGAGAGCTATGACCTTTTGGTTGGTACCCAGTTCCTTCGGGAATATAATGGGATCATCAACCTAAAGGATGGTTATCTTTCTATCCTAGGGTACAAAGTCCCTCTGATCTTTGAGGAGCCAATCAAAGTTCCTGATAAACGTTTGAAGACATGTACTCTGGAGTACCCCACTGGATTTTTTACCCTAAAATACCAAACCCATTCCACCAACATGAAGTGTCCTCCCATGGCTTGTCCTGCAACTGAGGGAATCCCTCTCATGGCCACGTTGGCTATCACCATCCCACCAGGCTCTCAGGCTATCATAGACTCCCAGATCTCATATGAACTACCTGAACAGACTTTCTTAGAGCTGTACTCCCCTCCTTTGCTGGGACGTAACAAGCCTTACCTTTGTCCTGGAATTCTGGACGTTTCCCACAAGGATCCCGTTCAATTACTAGTTGCCAACCTTAATGCGCTTCCTATGACTGTATTGAGAGGACAAGTTGTTGGTTATGGAAAGTTGTTAAATGCTCCTGAAGTCTTGTCTCTTCACCCTTTTGGAACGTTTCAAGACTTTAACCTACCCAAAGACGAGCCTCAAGTCCTATCTCTGTTCACTGCCCAAGACTTCCCTCAGTTGTCCCCAGTTCAACAGAAAGAGGTGCTTGATTTACTAGACCAGTTCTCAGACATCTTTGCTAAAGATAGTACTGATTATGGGCTAGCTAAAGGTGTGATACATCAGATTGACACAGGAGATGCTCCCCCCTTTTGTGCCAAGCCATACCGCCGTAGCTGAGTGGAAGATGTGCAGGTTTCTAAGGAGCTCAAACAACTGCTGGATGATAGACTGCTAGCTCCCTTTCAAAGTCCCTGGGCTTCCCCTCTGCTCATCTTAAAGAAAAAGGATGGAGGCCACCAGATTGTGATGGACTATCAAAGGTTGAATTCTCTAACCAAGAAAGATTCCTATCCCTTACCGCGCATTAATGACACTCTTTGACGCCTTGGAGGTTCTAAGTTTTTCTCTGCCATGGACTTGGCGTCTGGCTACTGGCAAGTTGACCTCTCTCCTGAAGACCGTCAGAAGGCTGCGCTCATCACATCAGAAGTATTGTTTGAACCTACCTGCATGCCGCAAGGGCTCTGTAATGCCCTGGCAACTTTCCAGAGGGCCATGGATTCCATCCTGTGTGATTTGAAATTGTCGTGTGTTTTAGTCTACCTAGATGATATAACAGTCTTCAGCGCAACTTTCACAGATTGCCTAGCCCATCAAAAAGAAGTGTTCATAAAGATCCGAGAAGCTGGCCTCAAGTTAAAGCCCTCTAAGTGTGCTTTCTTCAAAGAGCGCCTTGAATTCTTGGGCCATGAAGTAACCCAAACAGGAATTTGTCCAATGACCAAGAAGGTTGAAGCCATTGACAAAATGCTTCTGCCTACCAACCACCAAGAAGTACAAGTCTTTCTGGGCATGATGGGTTACTATAGACAATTCATTCCTGATTTTGCTGATACTAGCAAACCCCTGGTCCAACTATTGCGTAATGTCCCTTTCAAATGGACTGCCAGCCAACAGCAAGCCTTTGAGACTCTAAAGCAGAAACTCAAAGAAGCACCCATTTTAGTGTACCCCAATTACAATAAGGAATTCATCTTGTACACTGATGCTAGTGACCTTGCTATTGGGGCTATCTTGGCTCAGCTGAACAATGAAGGTGTGGACCACCCTGTAGCCTATACTTCCCATGTGCTGAATAAGCATGAAAAGAATTATAGTGTTACAGAGAAGGAGTGCCTTGCTGTGCTGCATGCAGTCAAAAAATTCTGCCACTACGTATATGGTACCCATTTCACTGTTGTCACTGATCACACTCTGCTCAAATAGTTACAACAACTTAAGGAGCCTGAAGGACACTTAGCCAGATGGGCTCTCCGCCTGCAAGGTTATGACTTCACTGTGCTCCATTGCCCTGGGATTCAACATCAGAATGCTGATGGGTTGTCCCAAATGCCCATCCTTGCCCTACATCCTGCTGAGGCAGACCACCTGTATAAGCTAATTGACTACTCTTCTTCCTGGGAAAGTGAGACAGAAGAGGTTCAAGTTGCCCTGTCCAAATTGTCTGAAGACACCCTCATACGCGACAACCAACTCTTCAAGAAGGTGCGGGGTCAATATCTGCCATACATGCACCCCAGTCTTTGCCTCTCCTTGGTGTCGCAAGCTCATAAAGAAACTGGCCATGGAGGCATTACCAAGACCTTTGACTGGCTTCAGAAGAAAAACTTCTGGGAGAATCTTTGCCTGTTGATCCCAGATTTCATAGCTAGTTGCCATGACTGCCAACTTCAGAGACCCTGAGCTGCTTCTCACGAGTTCAAGTTGGTCCCCCCTCAGCATGCCTTTCATACTGTCAGCATTGATGCTGTAGGTCCTCTCCCCTGCTCACGCTCTGGATGCCGCTTTATCCTGATTGCCGTTGACCACTTCAGCAAGTGGGTAGAAGCTCGCCCTACTAAAGACATCACTGCTAAGACTACTGCTGCCTTCCTGCTACAGGATGTTTTTTACCGCCATGGCTGACCTCAAGTGCCGTTATCAGACAACGGAACCAACTTCAATGCCAAACTTGTAACCTCTGTTGTTGAAGCCCTAGGAACTCACCAGTCCTTCTCTGCCCCCTATAATCCTTCCACTAATGGGGCAGTTGAGCGTGTCAACTTGACACTGGTTTCTATCATGAGGAAACTCACCTACTCTGAAGCTGCCAATTGGGATCTATACTTACCTGCTGCACTCTTTGCCTATTGTCTAAGCAAGCATCAGGTCACAGGGTACTCCCCCTTTGCCATGTTGTATGGGCGTGAAGCCACCACTCTGTTGCTCTTGGGGGTTCCCCTACTCTCCTCTGATAAGGTCATGAACCCTGAAAACCACATCAAAGACTTAGTCAACCACATCATTGATATACAAGCCACTGCCTACACTTCTGCATATACAACTAAGATGCTCAAGCTCTCTCCTGACAACGCAGGGCGCTCCCTCTTGCCTGAGTTTGATGTGGTTGACCATGTCCTATACTATCAACACCGTGTGGGTGGGCGCGCACACAAACTGGACTCCCTGTGGATTGGTCCTTTAGAGGTGACTTTCAAATGAGGATCTGAGTACACTGTAAAGCTCCTCTCTAGTGGTTGCCCTTTTGCTTGCGTACACGCCAAGTTCCTCTGCAAATATCACCCCCAAAGGCCAATCTAGAGGGGGCAATGTCGTGAATAACAGCATTCACCATGTTTTGATTTTGTCTTTGTTGGGCCATTTTGAAGACGAATCCCTTGCTTTTGCTTTTGACTCTTGAAATGAACTGGTTTCCACTTCAGGAAATATGATTGTTTGGTTTCCTGACTCTGCAGCAACTCACTTGCCCCACTCATGCTTGTGGCAAGTGATCCTACCGTTCTGGTAGTGTTTTGTGGTATTCTCAACCACTATATATTCCATTTCCATATTTACCAATAAAATTAAGTTCTATTCACATTTTTGTCTTTGTGTCTTCTGTACTTCTGCGCCTCTCTCTAGCCACGCCTAGTAGAGATTATTCATTCCAGGGCCGCAAGGTAAAAGCAATTGCCTTCCCTGTCATCTAACCAAGACTTAGTACAAATCCAATCCTAAGGTTAGGATTTCCCATTGTGTGTCTGTGCCATGCCTCAGAACACAACAAGGTACGCACCTGGCCCACATCAGTGGGAGGCGGCATGCTAGTAATTGCCTTGATTTTAGCAGAGTTGGGCTTTATCCCTTGGGCAGAGATGGTGTGCCCAAGAAACAGAAAATCTGACTTGAGAAACTTGCATTTGGAGGGCTTAGCTTTTAGCTGATTTTTTCAAAGGGTGTTGAGGACAGCACAGAGGTGTTGGAGGTGCATGGTTTGATCTTGACTGAAGACAATAATGTTGTCAAGGTACACAACAACACATTTTCCAATCAAATCCTCAAATGATTTGTTCATCAACATGGCAAGGTGGAAGGAGTGTTGGTCATTCTAAAGTTCATGAAAACACTCAAACAACCCATAGCGTGTGAAAAAGGCAGTTTTTGCCTCATCCCCTGGTGCAATGCAGACCTGGTTGTACCCTGCAGTAAATCAACCTTACTAAATACCTTTTCACCCAAAATTGTATCAAACAGGTTGTCAATCAACAGCAGGGGGTACTTGTTCTTAACAGTCACTTTTTTAGGGCACAATAATCAGTCACTGAGCAAAGGGACCTGTCCTTCTGAGCTACAAAGAAGACTGCAGCCCCATATGATGAGAGGGAAGGGCGGATGAAGCCCTTATTAAGTGCGTTCACAAGGTGTTGAAAAAGAGTCTTGTCTTCCTTGAGCATCATAAAATAAAGGGGACATGCCTTGGGTAACACTTGCAATTATACAGTATGCTGTATTTCTCAGGGAGGAGTAATTGGTCCAGCGTTTTTCTGAAGATGTACTTATATTCCTTGAGGAGTTTGGCAAGTGCTGGTGGGAGAGGAGTGGTCAAGGGGGAACCACAAGTGGTTCAGCATGGATAACTTTAACTGAGCATTGATTAAAGTCTAACTTCCCCCTTTAAATCATATGTACCTGTCTCTGTGATTCTGAAAAACACAGTATCATGGAGTAACTTGATCATTTTGATAGGATATATCTGAAATCCCACCACATTCCTGTTAAGGGTGATTATAGAAAGATCCCAGTTAATGTATGGGTGTTTGTGCTAGAGCCAGTCAAGACCAGCAATGGCTTTGTGGCTGAGCCCTACCATGATTAGCCCAGAGAACTTGAGTTAGATGTTCCCCATTCTCACAGAGAAGGGTACTGTCTCATGGGTAATTGCCACTCTATAGGAGTCAGCTACTAGTACTGCCTTGAAGCAACTGGGAACTTGGTCTAGTTGTTGGGAGTCAGAAAACGTCTGGTCAACCATAGTTTGGTTAGCCCCAGTATCTACCAAAAGTTTGTGGGTGTTCCCACAGAAACAGAAGGGGTAGGCCAAGCAGGTTACTTTATTTGAAGCATGGCTTGCTTGGAGAACAGGGTTATCACTATGAACCTGGAAGACATCAAGAGTCTCAAAATAATGAACATTGTAATTACAGGGGATCTTTTCAAGGAGAGATTGAGATCAAGGGTCAAGTGGGGTTGTAAAGCCTCTCATATCTACAACCCCCAGGCTTTTCCTGGGTCCTCAATTTGTACTAATTGGAGCTCTTCCTTGCAGGGACACTTAGCCCTGTTATCTTGTTGGCGGGGCTGGCAGCGGCCCACCTGACTGTGGGCGCTGCCAGGTGTGGGGCAAGACTGGGGTGATACGTTATTGGATCTACAGAAGCCCATGTAAGCCTGGCTAATGGCCTCCACAATGGCCTTGTAACAGTTGTTGATGGAAGTACAGCACCCCCACAAGAATCCACATGCAGATATGGGGCTTGAGCCTATTGACTATTAGTGTAAGGAGTTTTTCTTTCTGTTGGTGACAGCTTCTGGGGCAGCAGCAAGAGCTTGTTGTCAGGCTGCAAGATATTCAGGGATGGACCCAGTCTTTTTAATGGCCAGGAGGGGAGTTCCCATCACAATAGATGAAAAGGTTTCACTGTAGAAGGACTTTGCAGCATCTCTGAATAACGCCCAAGTAACATCTATCTCCTGGCTGGCCCAGTTAGTGAACCACACTGCAGAAGGCCCCGTAAGGCGCCCCAAAGTGCTGGCAACCCACATGGGTTCAGACACCTGCCAGATGCAAAGACGGTTTTTGGTTGAGCGGAGCCAACTGACAATGTCAGCTCCTTTGACACTACCTGCAAAAGACTCAAGTTGGAGATTTAGTATGAATTGTGACAGGTCTGATTAGGGCAGGGTGACACTTGCGTTGTGCTTCCCAAGGCAGAGTCAATTATATACACTTTTGAGTACTAACTGGTCTTGGTAGATGACATACCCCTTTGGAATGTCTCTCTTGGGGATTGGAAGAAAAGTTTCTTGATGAGGAGTAGCCATACAGCCCGTAATCTGTCCTTTCTTAGGGGTATTTTTCCTTTTAGGTAGGATGTGAACCTACTGCTGCTATCCCTGTTGCATCTGAACCATTTAGATTTCAGTATTTGAACTGGGGAAGACAACAGTCCAATAGAAAGGACAAGAATGAATATAATAAGGTATTTTTATTGTAGAATATTATAATTGATATACTATATGAGGAAAGCCACAAGGCCACAAGGGGGTGGCACATTGGCATGTTCCATGTAAGGTTTGAAGCCAAGGAATAACTTGTGCAGGGATCAGTAGGTTGAATTGGTAGCGCTCCTAATTAGGAGAAAGTGCCTGCAGTTTGATACTGCCTTTAGATTGGTCCATGTTGTTAGATACGTCAAGGGGCGACTCTTAAAGCACTTTATGTGTATTTTAAGATACATTAGCAGGTAAGGAGGGAGACTTGGTTGCAACACAATCTTCATCCAAGTCCTGAAAATATCTCAGATCACAGCAAGGTAGCAAACTACAAGCCACATACCTGTAGGAACTCACCCTGTAGGGAATAGTTGCCCAACATGAGGATTAGTGCAGAATAGTTTACCTCAGTGATCATAGAGCTGATTGGCACAAAAACCATACCCAAGTGTAATAAATCTCTTAAGATTTGATATCTTCCTAATAGGGAATTTAATCAATTAAGGAAGGTGTATGCACTCAGGTAGACAAGCAAGGAAACAGAAGCAAACAGACAGAAAGATTGGTTTGCATAGGATTGGGGGATGCAGATTGAGGCTTTTGCTTGGTAGGAGGATTGGAAGAAAACAAAAAAGGCTGTATACCATCTTCCTGGGACCACTAGTGCCCACTTCCCATTGTTGCAATACTTGGTGCTGGTTCCTGTGCTAAGGGGCACGTCTCCATCTGAACAGTTAAATGTACTAAGGTACAAACCAAGATTAGAATCACCCATTTAAACCTTAGTTCCCCAAAATGGGGAAATAATAGGCGTTTTAATGAGAGCTTCCAAAGTCTTACAAACAATAAAAATATAAAGTTGGGTTTAAACTCTTTATTTATTGAGCAATTAATAATCAGAAATTAAAATCTTATATAGGCATTTTATTGAGGGAAATTAGGGATAGGGTTGATCTGCTGTGTAATAGAAATAAAGGGAGGTTTTAAAATTACCAATAGTTATTAGAAAAAAGTTTCCTCCACATTTAAAAAAGGCCAAAAGTTTCATCTTATCCAACTGGTCATCTGGAAACAATAGCTTATCATAAACTTAAAAATAGATTTCTTAGTAATCACCCAAACTGATTGTATGTTTGAGTAACTACTAAGTCTTTTACAAAGCCTGCAAGTTGGTCTGCATGTTGCCAACATCATATATTGATTCCTCAGCATCTGATTGTCTGTAGGAGTAAGCACTGGCAAGTTTTTTGCTCAAATCCTTGATGATTATAAGACTCTTTCTCATCATTAACATTAAGCAAAAGCAACTGGGAGGTTGCAGGCTCAACTTTTGAACTTGAAAATACAGATAATTCATTAATATTTCTAAATACTAACTTATTAATTTCTTCTTTGGATGCCAATTCAATTCTAGTACCATCATTAATAAAAAGTAAAGTGTACCAAATCAGGATCTTTTCCCCAGGATTTTGTGATAGAGTTGTTGTTGGAATCATCATAAAAGATGGTTCTGACAATACCAGAAATAACCTTGCTTCTTCTTGCATTTCAGGCTGCAGCCTGCTGCAGTCCTGCAAGGCAATATTTTTCCAAAAACTCCAGAAGGATCCTCTGGTAACCACCTTGTCTTTTCCTCACCTTCTTTCAGGCACCCACCCACTAGGAAGTAATCTTCCTAGATGGTGAATGATGGAATAGGGATTTAATCCAGTTACCAAAGATCCTACAGACAAGGACACCATTCCTAGATGGAAAAATTCTCCAAGCACACAATATATGTCTAGCAGCCGGGTTAAAACGTCCCAAGAAGAAGTACACCCCCAAGTAACACAGGAGGAAGGCAGAAGCCAAAGGACAGAAAGACTTTGGGTTCAGTAATCTAGGATGTGGATTGATAGTTATTGGTCTCTTCTCTGCAAGGTGGGTTATGTGATAAAGGTGTAGCAGTATACCATACTCTAGGTATAACCTAGCACCAAGAGCTGTCTGAGAAATTGTGCTTCTGGGAGAGGTGCCCAAATCTGCGCGCAAACCCATCAAAATGCTGGCCAATACAGCTAGCAGCAAGATTATCCAAAACACCCATTTATGCCAAAGAGACTCCATAAGAGAAGCCTTGGGTAATCTCATGGTTTTGGATTTTAAAGCTCAAGTCAAGCTTAAAAAGTAAGCAAATGATTCACTTTGGGTGAATGTAGATTTTATTGACTGAAAAAATTCATAAATATAGATCACCAGCCTTATATAACATGGTAGGAATAAAGAAGTTGGGGTAAGATGTAAAGGAGTTAGGGAATTTTGGAGATGTTTCTGGAGAAATTGAGTGGTTAGGAACTTAAAACTGGAGAATTAAATAACTTCCTTCATGATTATGTTCTGTGCAACAAAAAATAACCAAATTACACTCTGTTATAATCCTAACTGACAGGTATTGCTTATCTTATCTCCACACAAAAGATGGGGGCCAGGAGTGTTACAACAAGAAGAAACTGGGGACAACAGACCCAAAACCAGGCAAAGAAGATTGGGAGCGTTTTCAACATCACTGGAAGTGAAAACTAAGTGTTTTAAATCTAGGTTATTAACCTTTGATTGGCTGGAGTCACAAGCAAAAAGGTAATGATTGGTTCAAAGCTGAATTTACGCTAACTTCAACTAGATCTGAAGAAACTGGGTCCAGAGAAGACCCAGGTTTGAATCCTGTTGCTGGAAACCCTGGATCTGCAGACCAATCTGAGCAATCCTCTTCAGGTAAAAAAGAACATTTACTACTAACTAACCCCATAATTTTAGGAAATCTAGTAGCATCTACAAGGAGATCCTTTTCTTTTCCTACACCAAGAAATAGATTGTTTTCAGGATTTACTGAAGGGACATTCCTGACACCTTCACTCAGCATTTAAGTTGAGCTTTCCCTCCTGAGCAAATTTCTCCACCAATTTTATTCCTCTCAACAGTTTCAAATAAATCTTATATTTTCAACTTCTAAATTGATTAGTAGATAAATTAAGTTTCTGCTCCACAACATGAAGCCTTTCAAGATTTTGCGGTCTTGAGGAAAGATCTTTATTGTTCATTATAGTAGGGATGTTGATATAGATTGTATGAGGAGAATCTTTGCTACCAATCAGATCAAGGTGAGGCTACAGCCTGGCGATATCCCAAGTCTTTAGGAGAAAACACACAGGTCTGCAAGTAAACAGCGGCGCATTCTACTTGGATACTTCTGACTACTAGGCGTTGGCTAGTAGTGATACAACAATAGAGATTCTTTAATCTCTATCTTCAGGTGTGAATATTCCGCTCAATCTCTAATCAGGAGAGCACCTTATATAAGGTGGATAAGCCCTATTGCCAGATTATAATCTAACGCTTCCAACTCTTACTATTCAGTCTATCTGTTCCCCAGACTGCTAGTTCCAGCCCCCAGAGTTAGGCAGCCATGTTGGTCTGGAATGGGACTTCAATAGATTACCAGACCTCAGCTTAACTCATCAGCTTATTGGCATCATCTGGTTTGTGGCTTATGCATATGCAAGTTTGGTTACCCTTTCAACTGGGTTTTTAAATCATGCATTATTCTTTTTAAATGACCTCCTATATTGGTCATAGAATTTGAGGTTTCTCCAAGCGCAAATGTTTGGCAGGAACCATCTTGCATTATTATTCTTGGGCACTCCATCTTATTGGCTGAGAGGCATTCTGTGCTTAAGATCAGGCATCATCAAGCTTACCCAATCAGAGTCAATCCAATGGGAGGATCAGAATTGGATCAGGGTCAACCTTTGGAGTAATACTCAATTTACTGATTAGCCAAGGCGTGGAGGGAGGATCAGCTGATGCTTTCCTTAAGCTTTCCAGCTGTATGGCAATTGGCTGTCTAACCAATCAGCCAGGGGAATAATGGTCAAGTCTACCATATTATTCTGGAGTCCTGACAAAGCCCATTCCGCTTGTGTGGGTTTTCTGTGTATTAATTGAAGAAGGCTGGACAAATGTGAACTTTGAGACTCTTGAACCAACACCCACTAATAAATCTGAAGACTCCATTTGGTATCAATTTGGCCCACACCGCCGCCATGCTCCTACATTGAAACTGCTCAACCCCCCAATAATTCATCTCAAGGCCCCATGGCTGGTGTTAGGATACACCAGCGTCTACTACTTGTTAAACACTTAATTCCCTTTCTGGAAAGATTCCAATTACTTGATCACCTTTTCCATATGCTAATGATAGGAATCCCAGTAGGTTCTACAATATTTAAGTTTAACTTGGAAGCCCTTCTTAATTCAATTGGAGAAAGGCTCCCTAATGAGTGGACCCCTGACAATGTCAGAGATCTTATACTTGCATTAATTATAACAGAGTTTTCTTTTCTCACATCATGGCAGAACAAGGAACATGTTATGTTGTGAATATACTTCTGGGAAGTATAATAAACAAGATAGATGGGAAAAAATTAAGAGAATGCTAATATATTGGATATTAATATTAGATAATATATAGTATCATGCAAAGCCACATACTGTCCATGTATTTCATGGTAGTCATGAGGATTATCCAAGTGATTGTTCCTCTTAAGACAGAATGCTTTTCCAAGTTGTATTCCACTTAGGACTTGAAATGTTTGATCCCCATAATAGATGGTCAAATGATATTAGTGCCACCAGCTTATTGATCAGTTGATGAATCATTCTATGAGTCACTTGGGGAATCAATTCCCCAAGAGGGAGTAGTTGAAGATTTTTCAACAGTTATAATGATTTATTTAAACAGCAATGAATTATTCACAATGTGTAAACCCAAGAATCAAACTCAAAACCTAACAAGAATGATGATGTTATCTTGAAGCTTAAGGATTAACTTAATTTAGGAATTCATATTAATTTTAGTTAGTTTTTCATTAAACCGGATTTTAAAAATTTTAAAAGGAGCATAATATACAGGACTTACCAGTCCACATTTGATTGGCTGCTCTTGAAGATCCTTTCACTCCTGCTCTTGCCACTTTGACTTAAAATAACAGATATCAAAATATTTTTGATAATTAAATGTTTAAAAAGCCTCTTATTTCCACCACCTTTCCACTTAATATGGTTTCTGTTCCTTATTTCCTTCTTATGCTCAATTCTCATTGCCAGTAAAGCTCAAATTATCCACTCCCAGATCTTTTTGGGTTATCTGAGCTCAAGAAATCCTTGCCTTTCACCCTCTCATCATCAATGATACCTTTCTTTGTTCCTGAACTTTATTTTCAGTATTTAAGTTAGCCATCCTGGATACTGCTATTTTTTCTAGCAACATTAAATTTATTATTATATCACATCACTTACCTTTCAACTTTATCATTCAGTTATCTTTTCCAATGAAAGGAAACCTATTCCTTCTCCTTCTGTTGACCTTATTTACCCTAGGTGCTCTAGCTGTGGAAGGCTCATTTTCAAATAATTACTGGCACAGTTATTTCCAGATTTCCATCATTCAGAAGAGGTCTTATCTAACAGTTGGTTTAAGTATGATACCAGGCACTGAGGGGAGTTTAGCTTCCACTGCAAACAGACTAATCCATTCAATGATCCTGAATTCACCCTTGTTTGTCCTCACACCTCATTTTAATTCCTTGTTTACTTGGTTAGATATTACCTCTTTGTGAGATTCAGCTCATTGATGGGAAGATTCTCCTTTATAGGTAAGTTTGTTTCATTTGGCTATGATGACTCTCCCAATAGGCTCAGTTGTGGCAGGTTTAAATCTGTATTCTCTAGCCCATAAGGTAGAAAAACTATTTTCTGCCAAATAGATCCCTGACACTTAAAAACTCAAAGAAAATTAAAAATATTATTGAGTAATAGACAAACAGGGACTCTAAGAAAGCCTGCTTGGATTTTAAGTAAAGGTGTTTTTACCACAGGACCACCAAGAGCAGGGGAGGCTCTTGGTTGGTCAGAAGATAAAATTTTAACCCTACAACAGGGGGTTATAGAATTTCAGAGTAATTTAAAAAATTCAACTTCATTGGATGGGTATGATGGGCTAGGTAGGCAAAATCAAAGCTTGTGATTTAGGGCAAGATGAATAATCTGATTTGACAACTGTTGATTGGCTGTGATAACTTTTTTAAACTGGGGGCAAAAAAAAGCCAAAAAACAGTCCAAATTAATAAAAGGTTTATCCATGGTTGTTCACAGGAGTTGGGACCATGTAGGAATCACTTGGGAGGTTTATGCCAGAAAATATCTCATCACTTGTGTGTGCTAAATCTCTCAGTGATTTTAGTGGTTTGGCATAATTTTGAGGAACCTTTTTTTCAAGAGAAGATGGCCCTATCCAATGCCAAAGGGGGGAGTAACTTTACAGTAAAACAGTCCAGTTTTTCCATTTCCCTACCCTTTCCTGCCATATATTTATATGCAGAAATAATACATAGTATAAATTGTCCCCTTTTTTCTCAATAAAGATATCACTAGATTACTTTTAATACACACTATTCATTTTTAGCTCTTCTTGTCTTGTTGTCTTATATTAAGATTAACCATGCCACACACCAGACTCCTTAAAGACTCTTCTTTCTTGTTGTCTGCCCTAATTTCAGATAAAAGAAAGATCTCCTTGCTGGTTTAACAGTATAGAGTTAGATACCTAGGTTTAATCCAAGTGCTCTGTGTTATCACCTGCCCTTAAGCCCAGCTCTAAGTAAATTCTCCTGTCTTCTCTGAAATAAACTTCCTCTAGGACTACAGTCCATATTATCTACCATATTGTTGCAACCAAGTTCCCCTCCTTGCCTGACAATGTATCTTACAATAAACAGGGGGCGCTCAATGAGTTGCCCCTGATGTATCTAACAGCATGGATTAATATGATGGCAATATCAAACTTCAGGCACTTTCTCCTGATTAGGAGCACTGTCAATTTGACTTACTGATCCCCACAAAAGTTATTCCTTGGTTTCAAACCTTACATGGAGCCTGCCACTATGCCACCCCCTGTGGCCTTGTGGCTTTCCCCATATAGTATATTAATTACAATATTCTATAATAAAAAACACCTTATTCTATTCATTCTTGTCCTTTATATTGGACTTTTGTCTTCCCCAATCCAAATACTGAACTCTCATTTGTTCAATTGCAACAGTGGTAGCAGCAGTAGGTTGAAGACCTACCTAAGAGAAAATTCCCCCAAGAAAGGATGGAGTACAGGCTGTATGACTACTCCCCACCAAGAAACCTTCCTTCCAATCCCCAAGGGGGACATCCCCAAAGGGTATGTTATCTATCAGGACCAGCTAGTGCTCATAATAGCATATAACTGTCTCTGCCTTGGGCAGCGCAACATAAGTGTCACCCTGCCCTTATTAAATCTTTTGCAACACATGCTAAACCTCCATCTTGAGTCTTTTGTGGGTGGTGTAGAAGGTGCTGACAGTTTTAGCTGGCTTCATTAAAATAAAACTTGCCTCTATATCTGCCAAGTTCCTGAACCCATGTGAGTTGCCACGCCACCTGGGTGCCTTACAAGGCCTGTTGTAGTATTGTTCACCAAATGGGCAAGCCAAGAGCTAGATGTTACATGGGCGTCATTCAGGGATACTGCAAAATCCTGCTACAGTGAAACTTTCTCATCCACTGTAGTGGGAACTCCTCTCCTGGCTATTAAACAGACAGGATCCATCCCCAAATATCTTACAGCCTGGCAACAAGCTCTTGTCACTGCCCCAGAAGCTGTCACTAACAGAACACCATGCTCCTTACACTAATAGTCAATGGGCTCAAACCCCATATCTATAAGTGGGTTCCTATGGGTTGTTGCACCTCCATCAATGACTGTTACAAGGCCATTGTGGAGGCCAACAACCAGGCTTTGATGGGCTTCTACTGTACTAGTGATGCTCTGCCTCAAACTCATGCAACACCTGGAAGTAGCCACAACCAAGTGGGCCGCCGCCAGCCACGCCAGCAGAAAGATGGAATCAAACGCCCCCGCAAGGGGGAACTCCAGCTAGCACAAATTGAGGACCAGGGAAAAGCCTGGGTTTTGTAGCAACAAGAGGCCCTAAGGCCCCACCTGACCCATCCTCTCAATCCCTACTTGCAAAGAACCCCTGTAACTACAACATCCACAAAGTCAAAACCCTGGACGTCTTCCAAGTCCACAGTGACAACCCTGTACTACAAGAAAGCCATTCTTCAAGCAAAGTAACCCACTTTTCCTACCCCTTCTGTTTATGTGGGAACACCCACAAACTTTTAGTAGATACTAGGGGCTAACCAAACTATGGTTGACCAGATATTTTCTGACTCCCAACAACTAGACCAAGTGCCCAGCCGCTTCAAGGCAGTACTAATAGCTGACTCCTTCAGAGTGGCAATTACCCATGAGATAGTAACCTTCTCTGTGAGAATGGGGAACATCCAGATCAAGCTCTCTGGGCTAATCATGGTAGGGCTCAGCCACAACGCCATTGCTGGTCTTGACTGGCTCTGGCACAAACACCCATACATTAACTGGGATCTTTCTAAAATCACCCTTAACAGGAATGGGGTGGGTTTTCAGATATATCCTATAAAAATGAGCAAGTTACTCCATGATACTGTGTTTTTCAAAATCACAGAGACAGGTACATATGATTTCAAGGGGGAAGCTAGACTTTAATCAATGCTCAGTTGAAGATATCCCATGCCAAACCACTTGTGGTTCCCCCCTTGACCACTCCTCCCCCACCAGCACTTGCCGCACTCCTCAAGGAATATAAGTACATCTTCAGTAAAACGCTGGATCAATTCCTCCTCCCTGAGAAATACAGCATGCTGTATAATTGCAAGTGTTACCCAAGGCATGTCCCCTTTATTTTATGATGCCCAAGGAAGACAAGACTCTTTTTCAACACCTTGTGAATGCACTCAATAAGGGATCCATCCACCCTTCCCTCTCATCATATGGGGCTGCAGACTTCTTTATAGCTCAGAAGGACAGGTCCCTTTGCTTAGTGACTGATTATTGTGCCCTAAACAAAGTGACTGTTAAGAACAAGTACCCCCTGCCGTTGATTGACAACCTGTTTGATACACTTTTGAGTGAAAATGTCTTTAGTAAGGTTGATCTCACTGCAGGGTACAACCAGGTCTGCATTGCACCAGGGGATGAGGCAAAAACTGTCTTTTTCACATGCTATGGGTTGTTTGAGTGTTTTCATGAACTTTAGAATGACCAACGCTCCTTCCACCTTGCCATGTTGATGAACAAAGCATTTGAGGATTTGATTGGAAAATGTGTTGTTGTATACCTTTACAACATTATTGTCTTCAGTCAAGATCATACCACACATCTTAAACACCTCTGTACTATCCTTAACACTCTTTGTAAAAACCAGTTAAAAGCCAAGCCTTTCAAATTTAAATTCCTCAGTTCAGATCTCCTATTCCTTGGGCACACCATCTCTGCCCAAGGGATAAAGCCCAACCCTGCCAAAATTAAGGCAATCACCAGTATGCCACCTCCCACCAATGTGGGCCAGGTGTGTACATTCTTAGGCATATTTTCCTACATGCAGAAGTTTATCCCCAACTGCAGAGAACTATTTGCACCTCTCACTGAGCTCTTAAACACAAAACAGCGCTTCCACTGGAACCCTTCCAGAGATCAAGCCTTCAATATGTTGAAGCAAAGACTTAAAACTGTAACTGTATTGCAGTTCCTCAATTGGAACCACCAATATTAAATCAAGACTGATGCCTCTGACAGAGCCATAGGAGGCGTTCTAAGGGTGGAAACTGACAAAGGTGTCTTCCTCCCTGTTGCTATACAAATCCAGGAAGCTCACCAACACAGAGCAACTCTGTCAGTGATCCAGTCTTGGGCAGCCAACCCTGTTGCTTTTGGGGGTGATTTGGGCCAGGTTTTTTGAAGGTAAAGCCCACCACAAGAGAGGAGCTAACTTTAAAAGGTAGGAGAAGGACTTCCCCACCCAGGCCAGCGGCCAGAATTATGGTGTCAATCACCCCTGTGAGGGTGATTTACACAATCCTGAATAGCTTGCTAGTGTGGTCAGTTGGAAGGTTGGGTGAGGAAGCAGGCATAGGCTTGGGAGTCACAGGCAGCTCCATGTGGAGGTTGTAAGCAGGAAGATAGTTGAACTTCCCTATAAACAATGTTGGTGTTGAAAATATCCACAAGCCTTGACAGTTGTATCAAACTGCAGATTGTATGTGGGCCAAAGGATTTAGTTAAAGTATTTTCTATGGGGTGTAGTCCTTATATTCAGGCTTCAAAGGGTAATCTGTGAAGTGGACAAGGCCAAAGGAAACACCTGGAGGACAGAAATCTGTGGGCGGTGAGGCAGGAGGGCCAGTAGATCTTGTACTGAACTGATAGATGTCCAACAAAAAATAAGGCAGTAGCTGGGTAAACCAAAATAACATAACCTTTATTCAATAAATGGCAATAAAGTTTAGAGCGCAGAATCATTTAGTCATATATAGCATCCTGCCTCCAAACTTAATATTTTCCATAAGGGGTTCATCAAAATATTAGGAAAATGCGGGCAGGTGGCCAGGGGGCCTGGGTGCTCAGGTTCAAAGAGCGGCAAAATGGCACCTTGGCTGGGTGTTCTCTCATTGGTTGGAATGTCCAAATTGTTCACTCAATTTTCTTGATTTAGAGCTGTGGTCACGGGGTTGGGTCTAAAGCCCGTGTTTTCTTTGGCAATTGAATCTGATTGGTCACCTGAGAGGACTTTAAGTTCATGAAGTTCTCAGAGGAACTTTTGCTGCCTTCATTATGCAATTCAAGAAACTCCTCCTTGGGCACCACCATAGTCAAACCTGCACTGGTATTCTGACTTTGGGACTTAGCAGGGGCTTCAGCTTGCGGGGGCTCAGTCTCAGGAAAACACGGGCAGGCAGACAGGCCCTTGGTCCATGGGACTGGCAGCCTGCAGAAATCCAGGGTCAGGGTTTAAATCCCACTCTTGGGCCCAGGTTTCCAGGGGGAATAATTGTCAATCCTGAAAAACGCTACCCTATACATGACAAGGAGTTAGCAGAAATTTTGCACTGCTTCAAGAAATGGTGCTGTTACCTGGAAGGTGCTTACTTTCCACCCCGCATCCTGAAAGACCACAAGTTGATCCAGTACTTCAATACATAGTCTCACTTGACATGACACCAGCCAGGCTGGGTCAAACACCTGTCCTCCTATCAATTGTGCATTAAATGTAAACCTGCAAAGGAACTTGTCACAGCTGACTCCCTCTCTAGACTATATATAGCATCCATCACAGGAGACAACAGCTTAGACCCAGACAGCCCATGATCTATGTTGTAAATTGCGCCATTAATGCTATTTTAATATGGCCTTTAAATAGTGATATGTGCAAAAATTTGGTCAGTTTTTCTTTCAACTTTGGAAATTCCTTGCCTTCTGTAAATGGGGCTGATCCAATATCCACCCATTCCAGAATATCATACCTGTCCTTGACTGATCCTGGTATGACCTTATCCCAATGTGACCCCTTCTGCCACTCTGTCTACCTAATGAGTGATCATTGACCCTTGTCTACTATTTAAGTAGAATCATTTCTCCTAATAAAGACAAGTTTATCCACATTTATGTTGGCTTTAATATTCTTCAAGCCTTTTCCTTTCCTTTCTTCCAAAAGGAATTCCTCATCTTGTATTCCAGGAAATTAAGGTATGTGCCCTTAATTATGCCCTGAAGGCTAACCCAAGGATAGCTTTGAACCTCAAATTCTTTTGTTATAAAGATTTCACAGTGTGTTCTCCTGGATGGCATCCCCAGGAGCCAAACACAACAAAATGGTGCTCACTACAGGGGCTGCAAGCCCCTTGGTTACCCTGTTCCCACGTTCATTCTCTGGTACTTCCCTCTTTGTTTCTGAAGTACCCAATCAACCTAAAGTTTCTAATCTTCCTCCAGAAGAATATATCACCATTACCCCCTCAACTCTGGCAACAGCGCCCATGTCAACAATAATAATGCTGACAGTGGCCATGTCAACACTTTGTTTACATGGTCATTGTTGACTCAAAACTCTAAATCTCCCATGTTTTTTGTTAGTCTCACTAGCTTAATTCTTTTTTTAAAGCGTTCAGGGGTGCAAACCCAGAAAACACATCAAAATTGTGGCCATTTTGACACAATTTAATATTAAGCTTAATAAAAAACTCAATTTAACCAGATTTTTCCTTTACATTTACTAATAAAAATTAGTTTATCTTTTATTTGTTTTCATGATGTAAAAGTGTCAATGTTGACACTTTTTAAGCGTAACTTATTTTTAATAACAAAACTGAAGCATCTACAACAAAGAAATTAAGTGTGCATTTAATTTTTTTTTATTAAAAAAATATATAGAAAAAGACATTGCACATATAGCTGATTGTTGAAATGTTTATCTTACAAATATATATATGGAACTTATTCTGGCTTTAATATATTAAGTGGATTGGTGGCTAATGGCAATCCAATAATTTAAGTGAGAGTTACTATGTAATTTACTTTAGAGTTTATTATTAAAAATAATGTTGACACACAGAAATGCCGTTTATTTGCTTGCAATCATCCACTGGGTTGGAGTTAAGCAAATTAGAGTGGAGCAATTAAGCTTAAATTAATATGCCACCTCATATAAAGAATTTCCTAAGTGACATTGTTGACACTTTACCCTTTTCATTACTGAAAACAACTTTCTTAAGAACTTCTTACTATACACAATAGTAAAATATCATATTACCACTACCCAAATATTATTTTTAATAAAGAAATAAAGAACTTTGATAATTTTTTTACTTATTTTCATATGTTGTTTTAATTTTATTATGTGAACAAAAACACACATAAAATGGTTAATGTTTCCTAGTCCGCTTAAATTTAATTAAGCGTACTATGTTTTTCCATAGTAAATTTCCAAAAAAATGTTGACAGTGACAATGTTTTCAATAATAATGTCTACAATTTTTCCAATTGTCAGTGAGAATTCAGCTTTTTTTACTAATTGTCACTCATAATGTCAACACTTTTCAGTTCTCACAAATAAAACTTTATGTTTTACATGTGAAATCATCTGATTTTTTGATAGGCCCGGGCCCCCCGGCCAGGGGACCCCCACGGCAGCCACACCACCAAAC
This sequence comes from Entomophthora muscae, assembly GCA_014839935.2. Taxonomy (NCBI): domain Eukaryota; kingdom Fungi; phylum Entomophthoromycota; class Entomophthoromycetes; order Entomophthorales; family Entomophthoraceae; genus Entomophthora; species Entomophthora muscae. The sequence goes on from QTSX02000116.1 coordinate 72,648, forward strand.
CACAGAACAAGAGATCCGAACCCCCCGACCAGATCGCCACCCCTCCCACCACCGTATCACAACATGTCCTTTATCCATTGATCACATGAACTATATAATCCATCCCCAATAAAAATACTACTCCATATTTTTCCCTTAACCTCTAAACACACAACAATGTTGTATTTTTAACTTTTTTCTTTTATATTTTTCAATTTTTTAAAATAAAATCTATATCTAAATATAATACTTTTACAAATTCATCTTAACTTTTAACTTGGTATTTATAACTTTAATAAAATAAAAACTATACAAGTATTTTTTAACTTTTAAATGCCAATAAAAACCCCTTTAAGGTTTAATTTTTATATATTATGTTTTTTAAGTTGTTTTGTTTGTTTTTTAAATACATTGCCTTATTTTAAGCCCTTCTACTTATTATTTTAGGACAAGAACACCTCTAAGCAGCCCAAAGGAACCAAGTGTCCCTCAAAGCCCACCAAACCCACCAAGAAGAAGCCTGTCTCATCAAAGAAGGCCACTCCCAAGCCCTCCCCAAAGCCCTCCCCTGATCCCTCTCCCAAGAAGAGCCCTGCTCACTCCACTGGGGGAGAAGAAACTGATGGTTCCCTTACAGATCACAGTTTCTACATCTTGGCTTCAGACAAGGAGCCATCCAAGAAGCGGCACCAGGCCAAAAAGACCCCACCCAAGGATAAGTCTCCTGCACTTGAGGAGCACCAAGATAAGCCCCCTTCTTCTTCTCCCCACCATCAAACTCCCCCTTCAAGTTCATCTGGGGATGATACAAAGCCCCACCCCAATTACTTCCCTGGCTTCTGCCATGCTCCTGCTGGCCCCTGGAACCCTCTGCTGGCCCACAATATCTGCAATGTTGACAGGAAGTTCAAGGTTCCTTCCACCTTACCAAAGTTTTCCCCCATCATGAGTGTCAAAGGTGGGCCAGCCATGGCGGCAAATGGTTACATCTTCTCATTAAATAATGCCAACTGGGGGTTCAAGAGCCGGCACTATACCTGTGAGGACCACTCCTGTCCAGTGCGGCTCAATACTGAGTGCTGGGACTTGGTACAGACCATTAAGGGTGAGAATACCTGCATCATGCCCAAAAAAACTATTGTCTGCCTTCTCAAATGATATCTGGTACAGGTCATACCCACCTCAAAGGACCTTTCCCCAACCCAGCTGGCTGTCCTGGCGCGCAAGTACCTCTCTCCCATCAACCTCAAGAGGGTGCCAACCCATAGCCAGTTGGGCAATTTTGTGAGTGATAGGCACCAAGCCTTGAACCTCTGGCCAAGAGTGCCACCACCATTGAAGACCTGGTCCTCACAGATGCCCTAAAAAACTGAGGATGGTGAGATGTTCCTGCTCCATGACAATGGGCAGGAATTGGAGGATAGGATCATTGCCTACACCACAACACAAAACCTGGAGCAGCTCAACACTGCTACCACCTGGCAGTGTGACAGCACATTTGCAACCTGCCCAATCATCTTCCAATAACTTTGGGTCTTGCCTGGCCAATTCAATGTGCAGGCCATCCCCCTTATGTTCTTCCTTCTGCCTGGTGCTAAGACTGAAGTCTACGCCAGAGCCTTCAAATTGTCTGGGATACTTTGAGCTCCCTTCCCACCAACCATCTCCCCCTCCCACCCACACCATAAGGGCCAATCCCTCCTCTGCTGAGAAGGATGAGTCCACCCTAGCCGCAGAGCAGCTAGCTCATGCATGCTCACTTGGGCCAAAGGTAATCATAATGGACTTTGAGCAAGCTCAGTTCAGAGCCTTTGAGGCCACCTTCAATGGAGAAGTACAGAGCTTCTTCTTCCATTTTAGGCAGGCCCTTGTCAAGAACCTCAAGAGCAAGAAGGAGCTTTTTGACAAGTATCTTAATGATGGTAAAGGAAAATGCTGCTTTGCAATCACCCAGTTTGCTGCCTTGGCTTTTGTGCGCCCTGAGCATACTGGGCTTGGCTTTGAGGCCCTCCTGGAGGACGCTTACATCAAGAAACACTCCACCATCTTCAAAGGCTACCTGGATTACTTTTAGCGCCAATGGGTGGGCAAGAAGGTGACTGCCCAGAGAGGAAAGAGAAGGACCACTGCCCCTTGGAATTGCCAGGGCGCCTGCCTCAAGGGGAAAATAAAGACCACCTCCAGCCTGGAAGTGTGGCACAAGCACATGAAGGTGAAGTTTGGGTCCAACCCCAAATACAACAAGTTCTTTATGAAGCTATAGGAGGAGCAGGCCCGGACTGTTTCCAAGTTTTGCGACCTGGCCAACCAGGTGGCCCCCAAGAAGAGGAAGTATAAGGAGCAGGAATACCAGGAGGACGTTAAGAAGATGGTGAAGAAGAAGTATAAGGTGGAGGAAATAAAAAAATACCTTGAAGATGTAGCAACTGCTCTTGCTGGTGGCTTTAATTAGCCCAATAAACCTTGCTTTGCTTTGCCTGTATATTTTTTACTTTTAAATTTTAATGTTTACTTTATTTTTTGGACAGTACTAATTTTTTTTAGATATAAATGGTAAGTTTCAGATACAGTTTCAATGTGGTTTAATAAGAAATATCTTATATTTTGGTAATGTATCTTTAAGGCATGAGATTTTTTCAGTTATGCTTATATAAAGTATAATAAATTAAAACTAGATTTTTTAAATTTTGTAGTTATTATGTATATAAAATATATTTATTTTTGATTCATTGGAATTTTAATTTTTGTGGAAATAAAAAATAATTTTATAATAAAGAGTGTAATTTACATAGTAAATTGAAAAATAGTTGCTTATATCTCCTTATTCTTATTACTTATAGTAATTTTTTATTGCATTTGAGCTCTATGGGGTCATTTTAGTATAATAAAGTATTTAAAAATATATTTTTATAAAAAATGTTCAGAGTAAACTGTGCTGTTACTTAAAAAAGTGTTGACATCCAGGAGGCAACATTATATAGAACTGGGTCATCACTTTACTATAGTGTCAACATTAAAAGTGTCAACATGGCCACTGTCAACATTTTTAGTGTCAACATGGGTGCTGTTGCTGGCAGGGCTAATGTTGACCAAGTAAAAGTTTAATGGTTTGTTATAGGTAGAGGCCTAGTAGGGAATAATGGATACTAGGGAAGGTAAGGCCTGGCTAGTAGGTAACAAAGGACTACTAGAGGCAAATGATGTCCCCACCCGGCAGAAGATATTGGCTGCTATGGGCTAGAGGTACTCATCCAGCAGGGAACTGTGGCTTCTAGGGGTGAGGAATGAGATAGCTCATCAGGGAGCTTTAGCTGCTTGGGGATAGGGAGTGATCCAGCCTGGTGGGTAGCGTGTGCTATACAGGCTGGATGTTGTTTAGACCCTGGTAGGTAACACAGGCTGCCAGGAGGGGGAGAAGCTCTGAGAGCTCCACAAACCCTGATACACTTACAGGAGGTCTGTGAGCAAGCACTCTACCTAACAGACTGGTAGGATGTCCTCATTTATGTCCCTATGGGAGCTTTGGGGAGATCCCAAAGTGATCATTGGAGGGCATAGATATGCTCAGGGGTGTCACCAAGGCAGTTTGTTCAGGGAAGCAAGCTGCAGAACTTTGTGTGATCAGGCCTCTGAGAAGTAAAGCTGATTACTTTGTGACTGAAAGCTCAGAATTAATCACCTGGGTGAGTAAAGAGAACTGCATAGACTTTAATGATCTATGGTTGGATGGCCTAAGTGGATTGCCACTTGCAAGGGCCCAGTTAAACACCAGTTCAATGTAGACTCATGCCTGGGTCTACAGGTTCTGGTAACAGGGACTTAGATAAACAACCAAGGTGGTTCATCTTGTGGGATCATCAGTGAAGACCAGTAAGAAGGACTATATGATCACAGTGAAGACTAGTTGAGGGAATATTGGGTCATGTTGAAGTGAAGGACTAGCCAATCATGATGCAGGATGAGCTGAAGGACTAGAAGATTATGACTCAGGATTAGTTGATGGACTAGCTGATGAATAGAGAAGAACTAGCTGAAGAATCAGAAGTTGATGGTGCAGGACTAGATGAGGGACTGAAAGATGCTTGTTTTGGGACTCTTGGAGTGTAAATGTTTATAAGGAAGAAGCAGTAAAAGAATTAATTAATGCTGCCAAAAGATATGATATAAAGATGAAATTAATTATCATATGAGTAAAAGAAAGGAAAAGAAGAAATAAGTTACAGTGTTTGAACTGTAGATTTATTGGAAGCTGGGTGAGTGGAATGGTGCCAGAATGGTGGACCAGTTAATGCTTTGGTGCACAAAGAGTTGTCAATTTGAGTGGTTTGATCAGTGGAAATTGATTTCCTAGTTGGATCCTGTTGGAACTTCAGAAATGGTCTATTTTTGAGCTCTGAATTCAATGGTTGAGTTCTGGAAGGTTTCTTGATGAATATGATTGGTTGTAAGCCAAAAGCTTAAAGTATAAGTGAGAAAACAGTGAATTAATACTTTAAGCTTTTGAGAAACTAAGTACGTAAGCTTAAGTTATTATAGGAAAAAGTGAGCAGTAATGGTTTAAGATTTTAAAGAAAGCTATTATGAAGGCAAAATCATTGGGAAAAGAACACTATAAGAAGGAAGATAGCTGGAAAGTTACAGGATCTTTTACAGGGTCTTTTCTGGGTCTTTTAAGTTTCGGCCAAAAGGTTTTTAGAAGCCTTTTGTTTGTCAGCAAGAGCTTAATTGTACTGATACAAGTGGAATACCAAGGCCAATAGAGCTATACAGAGAGCTAAAGCCCAAGATAAAGGAGCAGGAGATCAAGATTAAGGAGCTGGAGCTTGAAATAAGGAGCTGGGTCCTAAGCGTGGTGCAGGAGTCTAATTTTAAGGTGCAGGAGTCCAATTTTAAAAAGAAGAAGTCCAAGACTAAGTATAAGGAGTCCAAGATATTGTTGGAGGACTCCAAGTATTGGCAAACCCATATTGCTTCTCTGACCCCCTGGGCTATATACCAGAGGTTTCTAAGGGGATCTTCCTTCTGAGAGTGAATAAAAGCTCATTTTGACCCCTATACATATTTCTGAGATACATTTTCCCTTAATAGAGAATGGCATCCCCTTCCAGCCAGTCCCTGGCTATGACCCAGGACACACTTTGGGGACTGGTGGACAGAAACCCCACATGTACTTTTCCTGGAAGATGGAGGCTTGTGAACACAATTACATAATCTACAACAAGGAACTCTTGGTAGTCATGGAATATTTGAAGCATTGGCATCACCACCTCATGTTGGTGTGTCATCCTTTTGTGGTTAAAACTGACTATAAAGCTCTACTTTACTATCATTAATCCAGGGGGTTTCAGGTTGTCAATCTAGATGGCATGGGGATTTGACAAGATACAAGTTCTGTTACAAGTTTATTAAGAGATCGGATAATCACCCGGCAGATGCGTTGAGCCAAAACCCATCCCATCTCCCAGATGCTACTATGGAAGTCAAGTTTAACACACATACTTTGATTTCAGATGAGGCTGTGGTCCCTTTTATATTAACTCTGCCTGCTACGCTTGCTACCATGTCTTTAACCAAGGGCACAGACTTGGACTTATATTACAAAGTTAATTTCTTGCAGACTTTGTCCAAGGGCTATGATAGGTTACTGGAATTAGCATGTGTACATCCAGTAGTCTAGCTGCAGGGTTATCACAAGATAGGACCAATTCTATATCATCAAGCTTGCTTGTGGGTTCCAGAGGGAACTATTTGGGATGAGATCACAGAGGCCTATCACATCTGTCCTACAGCAGGCCACAGGGAAAAACAAAACAGTGGAAATAATTTAGTGACATTTTTCTTGGAAAGATTTGACAGTGCAGGTTGCAGCTTTTGTTTGAGACTGCCTGGTATGTGTTTAGTTCAAGGCAAGCCAAAAAAAGACACTGGATTGCTGGTTTCACTGCAGCCTGCTGCAGGTCCCTGGACGTCAGTTTTGGTGGATTTCATTGGTGAACTTCCAGATTCTAATGGATTTAATGCAATAATGGTGGTGGTAGATTGATTCAAAAAAATGGCACACTTTATACCTTGCTCAACCACAATTATTCAGTGGAAACAGCTAGGTTGTTTGTGAATAGGATCATGTCACAGTAGGCTCCATCATGCCAGGAATTATCCAGCCAAGTAGAAAGGCTCAAAAAAGTCCGCAAAGCTTTAACAAAATTGACCAAATAACAGATTTGAATCTAACAGTTGATTGAAAATGGGTTACAGCTGCTCCAGTCCACCAGCTGGATATGATTCCCCTTGCAAACTGATGTTGATAAATCAACATAATTTGAGGGTCACCTGATATGAGCTTATTAATCAGCATGGCCATCAGAAGTTGATCATTCAAGGTTTGTTTGCAACTTGGACCAAATACTTACTTGACAATGTAGAAGGAATATGAGCCCAGGATCCAGGTGGTATTGCTTAGTCAATTTTGATATATGTTGAATAATTTTCACTGTTTCAACTCTAAGAGTTGAGTCCTCCCAAAAATTTGCTCAATAAAAATCATATATCCCTTGGTCTAATTTACTTTTAAAATGCATCCTGTAGTTGGATTGTTGCGCTACATTCCCTACAATCTTATTCTAGGCCAGATAATCACTGGAATATGGGGCCCTGTGGGGTTCCTGTCCACCAGTCCCCAAGTGTTTCCTGGGTCATAGCCAGGGACTGGCTGGAAGGGGTTGTCATTCTCTAATGAGGGGAAATGTATTTCAGAAATATGTATAGGGGTCAAAATGGGCTTTTATTTACTCTCAGAAGAAAGATCTCCTTAGAAACCTTCTGGTATATGGCCCGGGAGGTCAAGGAAACAATATGGATTTGCCAATACTTGGAGTCCTTCAACAATCTCTTGGACTCCTTGTACTTGGTCTTCAGCTCCTGCTCCTTGGTCTTGGGCTCCTGCACCTTAGTTGTGGGCTCCTGTGTTCTAATCTTAGGCTCCTACAATTTGTCCCATCTCTGGCTTTCTATCCTTGTTATTCTGTTCCTTATGTAGCTTTTGTGGCCTTTGTAATCCACTTGATCCAGTCCCTGAAGAGTCTCAGATATCTCTTCCTTTTATAGCCCCTTGTTTCAGACCAAAAACCTCTCTTAGAACTCTGGTTCTTCATAGCTTAAACTATCCTGTTTTTCTTCTTCTATAATATATTAAACCTTTAAACTTACTTCAGCTAATGAAAGCCCTGAATTTTCTGCTTCTGCCTCTCATTTTTTAGGCTCTAACTCTCAAGTTAAAGCCCTTAAAGCACTGATTGAATAAACTTTGGCTTGCAGCCAATCAAACACCTTGATTCAACGGTTTTGCCAAAAAGGTTTCCCCAGATGACCTGTCCTTGACCCTGGTTTGAACCTGAGGCTAGCTTGCTCCGGGTAAACAACTGCTCTGCGTTTCAAACAGTTTTGCTGTGATTCCTGTCACGTTTCCCTGGCAAATCTCAAGCGCTTCCACATATGTTTTACTTAGGCAAATTTTGACCCTTTGATTTTTCAACATTTCCTGGTGTTTCTCCGCGTTTCCTTTAATTTTTTGCAATTTCAAACCTGCCTGCTATTTGTCTTTTTGTCTTTCCTAGTTGTTCTTGGCAAAATTCACTATTTTGCCTTAACAGTTTCTCTGTTCTCCTTCCAGCTTCTTTCTGGCCCATTTCTTCTCCAATCCTTCTTCTAAAAATCACATATAGTTCTAACAAACTATAGGTTATTTTCCCTTCTCTTTCTTTTTTATTATATAATTTTCAATCCTTCTTTAATCATAATCAGGCAGTATCTAATTATTCTTTAACTGCTTCTTCTGTTTTAAATTTACTCTTAAAAGTCACTAAACCAGCTCCTCCAGCCTCTGCATTCAGTCCAGCTAGCTCATCCTCTCAGTTCTTCAGTTCTTCAGCACCAACTTCTGCTCCTTTGGCCATCCTGCATTATGATCAGCTAGTCCTGCATCATAATCTTCTTGTCCTTCAGTAGGAACCTCCTTTGTTTCTTCTACACACTGAACCATACTGGTTCATTCCATTCAATGTGAATTAACAGTCCATCAACTAGCCTTCACTGTGACCAAACAGTCCCTCTTGCTAGTTCTCTCTGTTAATTATGTGAACCACCTTGGTTCTTTATCTCAGCCCCCATTACCAGAACTTGTAGACCCAGGCATGAGTTTACATTGAACTGGCGTTTGACTGGGCCCTCGCAAGTGGCAATCCACTTAGGCCATTCAATCATAAATCTATGTCTATGTGTTGTCTTTACTCACCCAGGTGATGAAGTCCAGGCTTTCAGTTGCAGAGTAATCAGCTCTAATTCCCAGAGGCCTGATCATACCAAGTTCTGCAGCTTGCTTCCCCAAGCAAGCCACCTTGGTGACACCTCTGAGCATACCTATACCCTCCAATGCTCACCTTAAGTTTCCCCAAAGCTCCCATAGGGGCATAAACAAGGACACCCTACCAGTCCGTTAGATAGGATGCTTGCTCACAGACCTCCTGTAAGCGTATTAGGGTACGTTGAGCTTTCAGAGCTCTTCCCCTCCCTGGCAGCCCGCGTTACCCACCAGGGTTCCAAAACCTACTCCCCCCCAGACAGACAAAGTTCCCTGCTTGCTATTTCAGTCTTCACCCTTTTGCAGCCACAGTTTCCTGCAGGATAAAGCACTATAGCCCAAAACAGCCAACATCTTCTGCTAAGTGGAAGCATCATCTGCCCCTGGTAGTCCTTTGTTACCTACAAGCCAGGCCTTACTTACTCTAGTAGTCCTATGTTACCTACTAGGCTCACCTTCAACAAACAACCAAACTTTTGCTTGTCCAACATAAGCCCTTCCTGCAAAACCACCAAACATGTGGATCATCACAGGCCCTGAAGTTGAAACTTTGTTGTTGGCACCTCCCAATGTTAATTCAATGCCTGCCCAATCTTGGGGTGGTCCCCCCTGTCTTGGAAAATGAAAATTGTGCTCCCTCTCAATGTCCAGAATTTTATTCTGAAGATTCTCTGATGCTTTTACAGGCTATTTACCTTGGGCTACTTTGGTTAGGATTAATTTTTTATTTAATCCTAGTATTTCATTTGGAAATTTCATAAAACAGTATTTGAAGCTGTGTTGGTGGTTAATCATTAACTCTATGTGGATTTGGGTGGTAATTCCCCACCACTTAGAGACAGCTTCTTACTGTTGAGGGTCTGGATGTACAAGCATTCTGGCTACCACCAACCTACTTAACATCCAGTCATTGCCCAATTTAGTCCCCTTTCAATATACTGTTTGACATACCAAGAATGGTAACCAAGCAATATCACCTGACTGTCCAAGTATCCAGTGGCTTGAACCCATCTAGCACATGACCAACCCCTAGGTTTGATCCAACTAAATCCCTGCCACAGCCAAGTCTATATAAGTCTAAAGTATTATCCAATAAAATATACTTCTCTTCTTTCTTAATTCCATATTTGAAGCTTCCCCAAAAGGCACTCTTTATCACTGGTAGCAGCTACGGTTTTTTGACCACACCCATGAGAGAGAAAATGACTGACCAAAACCTGCCAACCTTTGCTCACGTACTCAACCAGGCCAAATCCCAGGATACCTGGAAAACATACTTCTGCACCCACAACATTGACAAAGATATAACTCGTGGATTCACTGTATTTGAAGGTCTGGTCATGCCCAAAGCATGCACCAAAATTATTCAATACTGTCACTCTTATCAACCACAAAAAAACGCAATACCACCTACCACAGGTGAAGTTACCAACACCAAATACATTGATATTGACAATTTATTTGGTAAAAACAAAGAAAACGTCATCAACTGGCTAGACCACACAGCCACCAAACTCCGCGCCAGCCGCATCCCACATGAGAAATGGGTCCAGGAAGCCAGTAAGCGCCTGTAAAAAGCCGCAGCTAACTGGTTTGCTATCTGGGTTGGCTCACAAACTGAAAGCCAGCTTGACAACTGGGAAGAGTTCAAATTGGACATCACCCACAATTTCTGCGTCACTGAATCCCTCCAAGACATCACAATACAGCTCAATGATCTTCATCAAAAGACCACTATTGTAGCTTACGCCAACAAATTCAAGGAAAAATGTTGCAAAATCCAAAACCCAGAACAAGCTGACAATGTACATACCAGAGCATCATTCATCAACAGAATGAAACCCTCTGTTGCTGCCCTCATCTTCCCAGAGGCTAATACCTCCATGCCTGCACTCATTGCAGAAGCCAAGCACGCTGAAAAACGCGCAAACATGGAATATGCTGCACGTAATGGCAATTGCTCCGCAAACAGCAATGGCAGAGAAAACTCCAATGGCAATAAACTCCAAAATACCAACCATAACAACAGCAACTCCAATTGCAACAATGACAATTGCAGCCAAAGCATAAACCACTCCTGTCTCAAGAAAGAGGACACCACCAAAGTTAACAACGCTGAAGTAGCAACCCGCTATGAATCTGACCCCAAATTCTCTGACCTCAAAGGTCTCAAAACAGAGGAAAAAGGAAAAGAGGACAGGGAACAGGATTAAGTGCCCCTGTCCCCCCCAACTTGACAAGAAATTGTACCAAGGCACAAACTTTGCTGCTTCCCCCGTGTCCCGCAATCCTCCATTTTTATGAACATAAAAATTAAAGATTGCTCAAAACTTCTTGTCTACCCATTCACTTACAAATCACATACACATAAAATTTTATTCAAGTCTGTTGCACAACATACTATGGTCAGCAAACCTTTTGTAACCAAGTATAAAATACCAGTTGTCAAATCCAACTCCAAATACGCCAGAATGGTAGACAAATCAAAGGTTCTACTCAAAGGCAAAACAACTCCCTTCAGAATTGACCTCCAAGGCATATAAACGTCCATCAAAGGACTTGTCATGAACAACCTAAACTAAGAAATTGTAGCAGGCATGGACTGGTTCATCTGAGTGAACCCCAGCATATGCTGGAAAACAAAAACCATGACCATCAAACGCAATAGAGTCAATTTCAACATTCTCAAAGAACCCAACAACCTCATTCTAAGAGATACAGTATTTGTCCAGGTCATAAACCAAGACAACTCAGAACATCAAACCAAAGACATTACTATCCACATTATGAGGTACACCAAATTTTATAATATATCAATAACAAAAATCCAATGCCCAGAACTTGCAGCACTCCTAAATGAATACACTCATGTATTCAAGGAAGAGCTCACAGAATTAACACCTGAATGGGAGGTCAAAAATGGCATTGACATGTGCAAAGTCATGCCCAAGCTGGCACCCCTTTACAGACTTTTCCCCATGGAGACCCAAACCCTCAAAACCCATATTGAGGACAATCTAGCAAAAGGATTCATCCGTCCATCAGAATCCCCTTGGGGGCAGCAGTGTTCTTTGTAAAGAAAAAGGAAGGCACTCTTTGTCTAGTAACAGACTACAAAGCTCTAAATGCAAGCACAGTATAGAATAAATATCCCCTTCCACTCATAGAGGATCTGTTTGCAAGACTCTTCAGGAGCAAAAATTTTCTCCAAAATTGACCTCACCTCAGGGTACAACCAAGTTGAAGTAAAGGAAAAGGACATACCAAAAACCGCGTTATGTACACAATTTGGATCCTTTGAATGTAGAGTAATGAACTTTGGGATGATCAACGCTCCTGCAACGTTTGTCACCATGATAAACCAAGCACTAAATGGTCTCTCAAACACATTATGCTACCTTGATGATATCATCATATTCTTAAAAACAAAAGAGGAACACCTCACGCATGTCTGCAAGACACTGAATCAACTTGCAAAGCACAAAATTTATGCAAAACCAAATAAGTGCCAATTTATGGAAAAGGAACTCCTGTTCTTGGGCCACATTGTCTCCAACAGTGGCATCAAAGAATATCCAGACAAAGTTAAAGCCATAAATAACATGCAACGCCCCATCTCTGTTAAACAAGTCAGATGCTTTATCAGTATGGTAGCTTACCTAAGGAAATACATCAAAGACTGCAGAAAACTAACCACACCAATCAATGACTTAACCAAGGGTAATGCCAAAAAGAAATTCATCTGGGTTCCAGAATTTGACAAGAATTTCCAACTATTAAAACAAGCTCTGATCAAAGCACCAATCTTGCAATACCCTAATAATAACAGGTGCTGCAAGCTTGAGTCAGATGCCAGCAACACCACCATTGGCGCAGTCCTGCGCATCTGCCATCCAGGGCAGCAAGACTTCCTGCCATTATGTTACAAAAGTAGAAAAATAACCAATACTGAGCAGAGATACCCAATACATGATAAGGAATTGCTAGAAATATACCACACATGCAAGAAATAGAGATGTTATGTGGAAGGACACTTAAACGTCCAAGTACTAACTGACCTTAAACCTTAATCTATTTCAAAACTCAGAACACACTTGCACAGCAACAAGCCAAATGGATGTCCTTGCTGGAACAGCTTAACCTGGACATCCAGTAAAAAAGGGGCAGAGCTGGTCACAGCTGATGCTCTCTCTAGACTATGTCAGCCTAGAGAGGATCACCCTGACCACCTGGACCCTGACTGGCCAAACCTGTATAACACTGAGTATAAAACCAAAGGGAAAGACCCCTCAACACATCAACTGACCCACAATACATTAGTAAGAAACAAAAAGTATTTTCATGTATCAAATGGCACAGTATACCAAATTATCAATGACAAACATGTCCCGTACATTCCACTTGCACAAAGAGTTGACACCATACTAAGACATCACCGCCTACTAGGCCACACAAAGGCTAACAACCTATACCTCACACTAAAAGAGATAGTATGGTGGCCCAACCTCAAACAGGATATAGTTGATGCCCTAAAAAAGTGCACAGTGTGCAAGAAATATACCAGTACAAAGGCTCCTCAGCCAACAGTCAACCCAGTATCAGACCCTGAACCATTTAAGGTTTGGGGGCTAGAAGTAGTGGGCCCATTCCCAGAAACAAAGACAAACCAATGTTTCTTAATTGTAGCTATCAACTTTGCCACATGCTGGCCCATCTGCTGGGCAAAAAAGGACCACAAAGCAGAAACACTCAACTGTTTCATTAACAAAGCAATCTAGCCAACTACAGCACTCAAGGCTACATCATAACTGATGGAGCAACAGAGTTATCAGGTCATGTAGTAAATGACAACTTGAAATCTAAAAACATTAAACACTCCACAACCTCTCCATACAGGCCACAGGCCAACAATAGAGTGGAACGCCTAAACAGCAGTCTTATCAGGACTCTAGAGAAAATAATGGATGATAAAGTCAAAGACACATGGCCACTATACGTGAAACATGCATTACTAGTATCCTGAGTCTGCACCAATCAAGGGACAGGCTATTCACTGTTTGAGCTAACTTACGGGTACAAACTGGAAGTAATCACCCACAACAAACAGTCCTACATAAAGATCCCCCCGGGGCAACCTCCCAAAGTAGAGCAAGCACCAAACCTACAATGCATCTGCCCTAAAGCTAAATTAGCTGAAATGAAGAGGCTCAAGACACAAAAGGTAACCTCCACAGAGGAACCACTTCCCATCAACTCCCCTGTCTGGATTCTAACTGGCAACAGAAAGAAACTAGACTTAGTACACCAGGGACTAGGAAGAGTCATCAAATACAGACCAGAGCACAACACTTACCTAGTAAAATTCCAAAGTGCCAAAAACCCAATTATCAAGAAATACCACAGAGCCTGTTTCCGCCTCAGTAAAGAAGAGCACTCAACCAGACTGGTTCCAACTAGCAAACAGCTCTAGGAGCATCAGGCGGCAGCCGTGAAAACAAAGCCCCCTCCTGATGCACCAGAGTAATCCCTTAAGGAGGGGGTGTTGAGACTCTGGATTTACAAGAATTCTGGCTACCATCAACCTACTTAACATCCAGCCATTGCCCAATTTAGTCCCCTTTCAATATACTGTTTGACATACTGAGAATGGTAACCAAGCAATATCACCTGACTGTCCAAGTATCCAGTGGCTTGAACCCATCTAGCACATGACCAGCCCCTAAGTTTGATCCAACTAAATCCCTGCCACAGCCAAGTCTATATAAGTCTAAAGTATTATCCAATAAAATATACTTCTCTTCTTTCTTAATTCCATATTTGAAGCTTCCCCAAAAGTCTCTCCTTATCATTAATATCCTGCAATTTCTGTCACATTACTCAACTCTTCTGCGTCTGAGTTTTTGGAAGCAGTTTGTCATGAATTTGTGTTTCTTTTCTCCTTCTCTGTTAAGATATCTGCATTTACCATGTTTATTTGTATCAGTTATTTTCTGAGTTTTCAGTTTGGACTTTTCTTTAATTTGTGGTTTCCATCCCTGGTTGCAGTTGTTGAGACTGGCTCTTCTGTTTCCTATTTCTGCTGTGCTATGTCATTTTGGCGCCTGGATTATTTTCCTGCTCCACCTACTGATGAAATTTTGTGTGAAGTTTTGTAAGCTTTATCATTCAATTCTGGATCAAGCCTTAGTCACAAATCCTAAGTTTACCATGTGATGACAAAGGTTTCTGAGGATGCTTATGAATGGTTGTTGTCTGCGGTGGAGCGCAATCCATGTGTTTTAAAGGAAAGTGCATCTCTGTACTCTTTGTTAAAATATTTGTGTGTATCTATTGAGGAGCTCAAAGTATATTGTAAGTTGTACACCTTCCAACAGGGTACCACTTTGCTTTTGATATTCCTTCCTCAGTTTCTTGCCTACTGCCATACAATCAATGTTCCCAAGGTAAATAAACTCTCAGCGTTGTGGTTAGCAGTTGACCAGACTGCCCAGGATCTGGAAGTTTGGGACTCCCTGTTAACCACAACTGAGGCTCTGGTAAGCCAAATTCTTTCTCTTGTCTCAAATCTGTTGGTTTCCAAACAAGGTTTGATGGAAGTTGAAGCCAGAGCACACTGCACTGCTCCTGGTTTTCTGGGACTTTTTCTGTGGTAGCGTCCTCTGACCAGAGCCAGGATTGTTCTCCCTTTGATTCTTCTCAGTTGCAATTGGCAATTTTGAACAAACCTTTCAAGGCAAATGAGGTTTCCGTGGTGCCAACTCCCAAAAGTTCATTAGCTATTCTCCAACACGTAGTGCTGGTAAAGTCTTTGCCTGTCAAATCCAAAGAGCTGCCCCTTGTTCCAATCAATTGTGATCATCCTGTCCTTCCTGCTACTGTCCAAGAGATGATTGAGAAATATTTTCAGGAGCACCCTGCCTCCTTAGCTGCTTTCTGTACCACCAAAGAAAAGAAAGATCCTGCCAAGATTGCCACATTTGCTGCAAATAAATCTGCTTCTGGTTACTTCTTGTTTTATGGTAACATTGACAACAGTCAAACAATCTATTGGCCAGCTATTTTGTTAGACACAGGCGCTTCTGAGAACTTTATGAGTGTTGAGACTGCAGATTTGTTGCAACTCAAGTACCACCTGGGAATGCTTGTTAGGGGTGGGAACTGCCAAACGTTTCCCTCTTTCCAGCTCAAGAAGCCGGTGACATTTGTAGTTGCAGGTCAGTCTTTTATGGCAAGGTTCTCCATTTGCTCTACCCTCATGTATCCTATTATCCTGGGGGTGAGCTGGTGGCATAAACATAATGTATTGACCCTGTTGAAAGAGAATGAGCTGCAAGTGGAACACTCTTTGGGAATATCTATCCATATTCCGTTGTTAGGTATGTCCAAACTAGAGCTGTCTTCTCAGAACATTCAATTGGTTCCTGTTTCTGTCCCCGCAAGTTTGGATTCACCAGCATGTTTACAACCCTGGTCTGCGGTGTTTGACGCTACCTGAGGCGAGGTCCTTCCCAAGCACCCTCAGTTTGACTTTGAGTTTAAAGTTACTGTTGATCTGATTTATATTGCATCTCCTATTTACCCTTTAACCTTGAAGGAATACGCATGTTTAGAGGAGTGGACTCAAGACATGTTGGCAAAGGGATACATTTTCAAGAAGGCTTTTTTAATCTGCTCCCCATTGTTGTTTGTTCGAAAGTCTGATGGGTCTCTATTGTCCTTGCGTTGACTACAGGAATTTGAATAACATTACAATTCCTTATCCCTATCCCTTACCTCCTCAAAGCTCAGATTTCTTGGTGTGTTGAGAAGGCAAAGGTATTCTCAAAACTTGATCTGTTGAATGCCTTCAATCAAATTAGGATCACAGAAAGAATGTAATGGTTAACAGCATTCAGAACCAAGAAGGGCATCTTCCAGTTCTGTGTAATGCCTTTTAGATTGAAGAATGCTCTGGTTTTCTTTCAGCGGTTAACTGATTTGGTCTTGGGGGATCTCCTAGGTGTATGTGCCATTGTGTATATGGATGATATCTTAGTATTCTCTCCAGATGAGGAGTTGCATAAGGCCCACCTGTTGGCAGTGGTAGAGCAAATTCTCCAGGCCAACTTGATCATTAAAAGGTTTAAATGGGAATTCTTTAAACGTAAGGTTACCTTTCTGGGTAATATTATCTTTGAGGATGGCCACACCATTGCCCCTGACAAGGAAGCTGCGGTTTGAGAGTATGCTAAGCCTGTGACAGTATCCCAACTCCATAGTTTCTTGGGTACCTGCATGTTATTGAAGAAATTCACTCCTTGCTTTTCTGAAGTGGCTGCCCCTTTACATTTGGCTAGTGGAAAGACAACTTTGGTTTGGACGCCTGAGTGCGCAAGTGCGTTATCAGCAGTCAAGGCTCTTTTGTTGTTGTCACCTGTGTTGACACATGTGGATCCTGAGCTTCCTTTTGTGGTTTCCGCAGATGCATCTAAAAACGTGTGGCTGGTGTGTTGCTGCAGACTTCTGGCAATGGGATTGGGAGGCCTGTAGGGTATTTCTCCCAAAGATGGAGGCTTGAGAACGCAATTACATGATTTACAACAAGGAATTCTTGGTAGTCATGGAATCTTTGAAGCATTGGCATCACCACCTCATGTTGGTATGTCATCCTTTTGTGGTGAAAACTGACTATAAAGCTCTTCTGTACTATTGATAACCCAGGATTTTTTCAGGCTGCCAATCCAGATGACATGGTGATTTGACAAGATAAAAGTTCTGTTACAAGTTTATTAAGAGATCGGATAATCACCTGGCAGATGCGTTGAGTAGAAATCCTTCTCATCTCCCAGATACTGGTATGGATGCTGAGTTTAACACGCACACAATGATTCCAGACAAGGCTGTGTTCCCTTCCATATTAACTCTGCCTGCTACGCTTGCTATCATGTCTTTAACCAAGGGCGCAGACTTAGACTTATATTATAAAGTTAAGTCTTGCAGCCTTTGTCCAAGGGTTATGATAGGTTACTGGAATTAGCATGTGTACATCCAGTAGTCCAGCTGCAGGGTTATCACAAGATAGGGCTAATTCTATATCATCAAGGTTGCTTGTGGGTCCTAGAGGGAACTATTTGGGATGAAATCATGGAGGCCAATCATACCTGCCCCACAGCAGGCCACCCAGGGAAGAACAAAACAGTGGAGTTAATTTGCTGACAGTTTTCTTGGAAAGGTTTGACAGTGCAGGTGGCAGCTTACGTTTGAGACTGTCTGGTATGTGTTGGGTCCAAGGTAAGCAGGAACAAGACAACTGCTTGTTGGTTCTGCTGCAGCCAGCTAAGGACCATGGACATTGGTGTTGGTATACTTTATTGGAGAGCTCCTGAATTCCAACAGGTTTAATGCAATCATGGTAGTGGTTGATTGCTTCACAAAAATGGCACATTTTTTTCCCTTCTCAACCATAATTACTTCAGTGGAAACAGCTTGGTTGTTTATTAATAGAATTTTCTCTTTACATGGCATCACAATGGAGATTGTGAGTGACCGTGGGCCCCAATTCATTGCTCAGTTCTGGAAAGCTTTTACTGGGATTCTAGGTATCAAATTGCGCCGTTCCACGGATTTCCACCCCTAGTATGATGGACAAACAGAGAGGGTAAACCAAAGTTTAGAGGTCTACCTACGCTGCTACACAAATGTGAGACAAAATGATTGTTGTGATAACCTACCCATGGCAGAGTTCACATTTAATAACGCTCTGCACATGTCAACTCAGGTTTTGCCATTATATGACAATGTAGGATACAACCCTTTATATAATATTAGTCCCTGCTTAGTTAGCAACATGAAAGCTGCAACTGATCAAGCTGCTGCATTGAAGCAGGTCCATCAGGAGCTCCAGGTTACTCTTGCTGCCGCTGTGACAACTTACAAGGAATACACAGATTGCAAGTGCCAGGAATGTCCAACCTACAGGCCAGGTGATCTAGTCATGGTTGATGCTTACAATATGAAACTGAAGGTCCCCTGTTGCAAATTAGGTCCCAAGCAAGTTGGTCCCTTCAAGGTTGAACATCAAATTGGTCCCTCTGCATATTGGCTGGATTTACCCCCGGCCTTCAAGATTTTCCACATCTTCCTTGAATGCCTTCTGACTCCCTTTAAGGGGACAGAGACTCCTTCTTCCCAACCCATTCTTGTGGAAGGAGAACCTGAGTATGAGCTAAATTGTATTCTGGCTTCCTGGAAGAATCAACACTGCTTGGAATATTTGGTGTCACAGAAGGGTTATCCTGATTCCAAAAACTCATGGGTTCCTCATTATGATTTTTCCAATTCCCTAGATATGATCCAAAAATTCTATGAGTGCAATCCCTCTGCCATTGGCCACCCCAAGCTTACCTTAGTAGCAAGGAAACTCCCGCCTGCCCACATAAACTTCTCCTTAACCCATCTCTTGGATGGTGGTATTGTGCCCTGGGCTAAAGCAGAGGGTAATTTCATGGTAGATTCCATAATTCTGGGAATTGTTTGGCCAAGTAGGAAGGCTTGAAAAGCAAGAAAACCTTTAATAAAATTGACCAATTTAACAGATTTGAATCAAACAGTTGATTGAAAATGGGTTACAGCTGCTCCAGTCCACCAGCTGGATCTGATTCCCCTTGTAAGCTGATGTTGATAAATCAACGTAATTTGAGGATCACCTGATATGAGCTTATTAATCAGCATGGCCATCAGAAGTTGGTCACTCAAGGTTTGTTTGCAAACTGGACTAGATACTTACTTGGAAATGTGGAAGGAATAGGATCCCAGGATTCAGGCAGTGTTGCTTAGTCAAATTTTGATATATATTGAATAATTTTCACTGTTTCAACTCTAAGAGTTGAGTCCTCCCAAAAATTTGCTCAATAAAAATCATATATCCCTTGGTCTAATTTACATTTTTAAAATGCATCCTGTAGTTGGATTGTTGCGCTACATTACCTACAACCTGATTCTCAGCCAGATAATTACTGGAAGATGGGGCCCTGCTGTTGGAACTTTGTTGTTGGCACCACCCAATGTTAATTCCATTCCTGCCAATCTCATAGCTGTTCTGCTTGCCTTTGAAGCTGAAAATCTAGTTGTATCTCAATGTCCTGAATTTTATGCTGAAGACACTCTGATTCTTTTGCAGGCCATTTATCTTGGGCTCTTTTGGTTAGGGTTAATCATTTTTCTTAACCCTCTTATCTCATTTGGAAATTTCACAAAATGGTATATGAAGCTGCATTGGTGGTTAATCATTAGCTCTATGTGGATTTTGTCATGGCCGGAGGCTGTCATGTAACAAGGTATTAGAGAAGGGCTTAATTCATCTGGGTAACAGGTATCAAGGTCTAGTGGAGGAATGGTGCTGAAAGGGTTAGGTAAAGCTATCAAGAAGCTAAAGGGCAATAGGCACCAAGGTTGGAAATGACAACTTCAGCCAGACTGAGGATGATCAGGATGACCATCCCAGCTCTACTGTGGCTGTAGGACTGTGGGATAGGGGGAGCAGGGGGGTCATAGGGAATGCCAGCCATTCCAGGATCTGGACCTGGCTGGTACTTCATAGGTGTAGGTCTAGGGTGGTACTCTAGTCTTCTGGTTTGACTTCTGCTCAAGTGGTGTATAATGTCATGCCCTGCCCCAAAGGGCAGGCTATTTGATTTGTTTTTGCTTTGATTATTCTTTTGCTTATTGTTTTAATATTTGAAATTTTAATTTAAAGAGCTAATAATTAAGTAGTTTAAGTTAATACCTTGTTTTACGCTTTTACGTTTGAATTGTTGTTGTTATTGTTTCAATCAACTTCCAAGCTATTTATTAGCTTTATATATTCTACTTCAATTTTAGAATAATTTTCACATTTTCTCACCTTTTTGAGCCTCCCGCTAAGTTGTTGCCGCTCCTCTCCAGCTTACGTGCTGATCTGCGGGTCTACTGGGTTTCTGTTGTCCCTTTTCCCTCCAGTTGCTCCTGTTTTTGGCTGCTTTCCCCATGACTATCATTTCAACTGACAGATACTTCTTCTATAAATAAAGAGCTTGTGAAGAGTAGGCTTTAAGCCAAAATTCTAAGTGATTTCTACCCTTCAATTCTTTATCAAATTTTAACTTGAGATCTTAATTTTTAGAAATTTGTACATTTTTATTAATTCATTTTTTTAGCTTAGTCTTTTCTTTTCTTGAATAAATGAAATTTGTAAAACAACAAGCCTTAGGCTTGTTGTATTCATTATTCTTTCTTAAGGAGTCTTTTAATAGTTATATGTACCAGTTTGCTGATGGAGAGTATCTAAATATTGACAATCCCTTAGTTACAAATTGTTCACTATTAAACACATTGTTTTATCTTCTTTGCTTAGGGTTCTTAAGCTCTATCACTCCTTTTGTAACCCAGTATAGATTTTTAGCAGGATTCTGTAAAATTATCTTACAGACAGGACCTACCTTTTTGTATCTTCTGAATCTTAACTCTAATGCTTTACACGCTTTAGTTTATAACCTTGCACCACTATGGGCAAGACCTTACATATGAATTCAAATCCTAATAAAGCAAACAAAACTGAAATATTTGTTCACTTTATTTGACGTTGTCTGCACTTGATTTAAGTGTGGAAAAGTGGTTTTTATACCACTCATCTGGTATACCTTGGAAAATATTACTTCCTTCTTTTGGTGAGCCCTTGATGTCCCAACTCTTGGGTACTGGCTTCTGGGAAGTAGTGGGAAGCAGCTTGGGAAGTGAGGATTGGGATCTGAGTGGCTTGGCCTGAGCAGGGAAATTCCTTTGGTAGCTGGCAGATAATTGGCTGGCTCCATTATGCTGAGATTTTACTTGGTTGGCTGGGGCAGTACCAATTAATTCTTCAGGTTTTGAACAGTGCCTGTTGATTGGTGATTATTTTTAATTTGATCACAACCTGTAGGTAATTCTGAATCCTGCAGCTTAAATGAGGTGCTATGCACAGCCAGTTTATTGGCTTCATTATCAGCAACCTCAGCTGCCGCAAGATTATTATTTATCACTTCAGTGCAATTGATGTCAGGGGACACAGGAGGAGCAGCAGGAACCAGTATTTTTGCAGATCTGCTGGTTGCATTCTTCAGCAGATCTGATTGAGAGCGGTATTGGGTGCTCACAGCCCCATTGTAGTATTGGGGCTTGGTCCCCCAATGCCAATGAGAGCCGCAAGCTGGCCCCAGGAAGGGACCAGCTTTGGGCTGATTGGAACTGCCCAATGTAGGGTCTCATGGTTTGGGGAAGATGATTATAAACTAAAGCTTTTAATCCAGTGATATTTATATTATTCAAATACAAAAAGGTGGGCAAGGTCTGCAATAGCAACTGAACTAAGGCTCCTAAAAGCTTATACGAGGTAAAATAAGGGCTAAGACAATTTATTAACCCTAAGAAGATAAAATAAAGACCAGTCTTAATGACAGATGACTCGGTTAAAAAGTCAATCTCTAATTCTGGAAAATGATTTGCTCTAGTGGGAGATTAAAGCTATCAACAATTAAATTGTGTGTGCTACTATAAAATCTACCTAACTGGTGAAGGATAAGGTCAAAAGGAATCATGGAATCAAAAATTAAAACTAAAAATAAAAATGAAAAGAAATACAAGCCACAAAACCTAACAAGTACCTTTTTGGGGTGCAAGTCAAACAATCTCAACTTACTGTTAAGATTGGAAAACCAAGCCTTTTTATTTCACTTGGTTTGTGAGGTGCAGAATTGAGGTGAGAGGACTAACCAAGATTGGTTAGGTGAGCTTGATGTTGAGAAAACAAAACAAAAGCACATGTTTCCTGCAGTTTAAACTTAAAAAGTTAAACACCAAAGTAAAGGGGATGACAAGGGGAAAAGTGGTTGCTTTGGCAGATGTTTGAAAGCAAAAAGAAGGAAGAAGAGTGGGAAAATCCTGGTCCAAAAGTGCTGGCGTAAGCAGGCAAAAACAAAAAGGTAATTTGACTTTGGACTTGATTAATTTAAACTAACGTATAGATCCACGGTTTGATAATTGTCCAGGAATCAAGGTAAGCTTTGAACTTGAAACTAACCGTTAAATAGATAGAATTTAGCCAGTCAAAAGGGTAAAAATAAGGAAATGTTTTTGAAAGCCAATTAGTGAAAATAACCAAGAATAATGACTTTGAAATTAAAATTGGTGTCCAAAGGAAGAATACTAGCAGCTAAAATAATAAAGGAGAATCCTGACAGGGCCAGCATTAAAGCTGGCCCCAGGATGAGACCTGGCTTTGGGCTGATTATAACTTCCCAAATAGGCCAGGGCAGTTTGAATTGGCCCTCGCCCACCCTGGTGGGTGGTTGGGGGTTCAAATCCCCCAGCGGGCTTTTGCGGCCACCCTCACTTTTGCTTGGTGGCCAGGTGCAAGGGTTTGAACCCCGTTCCTGTTATATCCAGGTTGGCTCTCACAGATTTGGTGGGTGATTCCCCACCACATGGAGACAGCTTCTTATTATTCCTCTATTTCTGTCACACTTGTGGCCTTGTGGCCTTCCCCATATAGTATAATAATCACAATATTCTACAATAAACAATACCATATTCTATTCATTTCTGTCCTTTCTATTGGACTGTTGTCTTCCAAAATCAAACACTGAACTCTAATTGGTTCAGTTGCAACATATGCACTGTCTTCTTATCATTGGTAATGACATCCTTATGTGGGGGTATATTCCCCATTTAAACGACTACAACAAGCTCCCACTATACTTCACTATGACAGGGATGTCTTTTCCCTCTTCATAGGTTCTCCAGCCAGAAGATGATGGCATTGCTTGAGCTCTTCTCTTTAGAGGAATCTTCCTGGTGTTAAGCAGATTTATATTGCCTGCTTCTGCTACACAAGTTGAGCATATGCTTATTGGAGGTAGATATAACTATAAAGGGAGAAAGTTTTGATAGAGAGAATGATGGTTCTATCAATATGGAAGAAAATCCTGGTATAGCATCTTGGTGAACCGTACCCTGTCCATACAGATCTTGGTAGTCATGGGGGTTGAGTCAACCATGTTCCTCTTGGGGTAAGATATTTGCTACAGCTGAATTATGGCTCTGGTATGAATGCCATCTCCACTTGGGGATTGGGTCACTTTGTGGAGAAAGGATTTCCCAAGAAGGAGTAAGCAAATAAGTTGCAAAGTTAGTGCTTACAGAGCTGAGTAGTCTTTTTTGACAGCTACTGGCCTTTGGTATATAGCCAGGAAAGCACTATTGTATTTGGTTAAGGTATGTCCCATCATCTGATGTCCATGCCTGTCACTGCCTCTGATTACTCTAGTGTATGCCCACATAGGGCACTTAGATCCCTGAAAGATGGTTTGAAACTGCTTTGACAGCTGCCCATACTTCTACTTCCTGCCTGTAGTGGGTCTATGGACAGAGCTGGTCCTGATACTTGAAAAATTTGGTTTCTTAGGTTCAAAGGGATTTTGCTACGTATGTTATGATCCTTCAGGTTAACTCCTGGGAGGTTTAAACTTTTTGTTGCTTTGGCTTGCATTTGAATATCTTTTTATTATGAGGCAGTTCTTGCTTGGAGGTGGGTAAGTATAACTTTACTAGGGCATATAGTTTGGCAACTGCGTATCTATTCTCTACAGCTAGAAACGAGGATCTTCCAATTTTTCCATAAACGATGGGTAGTCCCTTAAATCTGGTATGCTTGACACGGAGGCTGGGTCTGGGTGAGACCTTCCATGCATTCGAAGCTTCTGGCTCGGGTCGCGTACGGGATTTCGGATGGGGTACCTTTTCGTCGCGTCACCTGCGGAGCAATTGGCTTGCATTATGATTTATTAACTGATTGTCATATGGATGTGCTGGGTTGGTTTTGTAGTGGATATTTATGGACAAGTATGACTTGTACTTGGGGTAGGGTGGGGTTGTAAGTCGTTGGGCAGTTGACACATCCCCCAGCAATGTCCGGGCCTAATGAAAAGATTTGGAGTAGAGATCGACATAATTAAGAGATGTGGGATCTTTTCGGGTGTGTTTATGCTTTGTGAATATTCAGCAAGTCTCCTTTGGAGTTGGTAGCATGGGTTCAATAAATCCCCCTACGGTGATGTAAAAAATAAGGCTCATCCTGGAAGGTGGTTTCCGATTGGGGGATTTGGGATCCTGGACGTAAAAGTGTTTCGGTTGGATCTAAGTTTGTTTTGGCGAGGAAAGAGTATAAAGCTATAATAGTTTCGATTGAAGATGGCATGTCCCACAAACCAGCAGCGCAGCAAGATTATCGATTTGACGAAGCAGTTTCGCAAAATTCTAGCCGCAAGAGGCTCAGGGCCCTCTTCAGTGAGTTCTTTGCTGAAGTGCTAGGTACCTTTGTATTTGTAACTTTTGGTAGTGGGGCAGTAATGCAGACACACTTGTATGGAGAAGCTGATGTTCTGGTGTCCAAAGTTATTGTGGCTCTTGCAATTGGTATGGGGCTGGCAATGGGGATATGTATTGCGGGCCAGATCTCAGGCGGCCATGTCAACCCCACGGTAACAGTATCTTTGGCTGTTTTCCGAGGTTTCCCGTGGCGCAAAGTACCAGTCTACTTCATGGCACAAACTATCGGGTCTCTTGTTTCAGCTGCTGCTGTAGCCCTGTTCAATGCTCCTGCCATTTCTCTGTTGGAACCCTCAAGCCGCATGCCACTGTTTGCCTCGACGTCTCCTCCTGAAAATACATACATGATTACATTTGCCAACATTGGTTTTGGTACAGCCTTCCTGATGATTGGCGTCATGTCTTTGAGTGACCCCCGCAATAAGTGCCCATCCTGGTTCTTCCCCTTCGGGATCCTTGTCCTTCAATTCCTTATCTGCCTGATTCTCCCAGGCTACCCACTCAATCCCGCCTGGGACTTTGGGTATCGCCTCTTCTCCATGCCCATCTCTTTCTCCTCGGAGTTTGACTTTAGCTACTTCCTCATCCCCATGACTGCCCCCATCATAGGTGGTCTCTTTGGATGTGGCATCTACGACCTTCTCCTCCCCATAATCGAATAAAACCTGCATAATTTCCACTTCCCTTATCAAACTTGCATTATCTCGCATACTCATGCTAAAGAAACGCCTTATCTATTATCACAGCACCCAGCCTGTCTTGTGACCTTCACGTGATAATCAATTCCGAGCTACATTCCCTGAAACAGATCGACCAGTCACGTTTTAAATAAAACTACTGACATATCTGTTCTGAGCAATGACGTACTTGACGTCAAATATAGGATATTTTCCCTAAACATCAACAGAGAAGCAAAACTGCCAGTAAAATCCCCTACAGCCAATCATATCAAAAGTTAAGGATCAAATAGAGTGAACCGTTAAAATTGGGAGGATGGGGAATTTAAAATTTAAACTAGACCAAAAGGTTACAACCATTGACAGCAAAATCAAGACGAATTCGATACCCGAAATTCGAATCCGGCATCACATCCCCCACATTGCGAACTTGAATGAGGTTCGATTTTCAACATCCCACGATTCGTAAAATGAATTACGCTACATACCTTCCCTGGATATCATGTAGAACAATTCATTAGCCTCGTTGGAGACCGGACCGAATTCTTTGATAAAAATAATATTAGATAGAATTTTTACATAACATATTTCGCTCCGGAATCCTTATATTTAACCCAAAAATATTACTACCAAACCAAATCTGCAGGGTTGCATCGGAACATTTCGGACCCAATATCTTTTTGCCATCTTTTGGAAGGAAAACCAGATCCAATCCGGTCGTTAGATTCCCTACCCTAAAGGAATTTGACTTTTCCTGAAAGTCCTGGGTTAGGCTAGCTCTGCATCCTCTGGAAATTAAGCTGCGCGCTTGCATCTAGTGGAAACCTTTCGGCTGAACCCTGAGGGGTAGCAAAACCAACAGTGAAAACAACAAAATATATCTATTGCTTGTACTTTTACTTGTTCTTATATTTGAAATAATATCTTTATAGAATACTTTTAACGATGGAATTTATAGGTGCCGCAGCATCTACAATTACTCCCTCAAAGGTAAAGCGATTCCCTGAGTGATTCTTTGACTAATAATTAAGTCGGTGGCACTCTTATCAGCCACCCTAAGTATATGGGGATCAAACTTTTTGAGTCCTAAATGGAACATTACTTGGACAAGCCTCATGGCTGCCATAACATACTGGATAGCATGTGGCTTCTCATTATACTATATAATACTCTAAACTCATATTAATAAAGTATCATTCTCTTCCTAATTTCCCCCTTTATTTTGTTTATTATACCCCCCAGAAGTATATACTCAACAGTGGTAGCACGAGTAGAATATCCACACCTATGCAACTTAAAGGAAAAATTCCTTCAAATAAAAGAACCCAGCAGATAGTACTCTTTGCTGGCTGGAGAAGATATGAGGAAGGTCAGGAGTCCCTATGGGATACACTGTCTTCAACCATATCCCTATACCAACCAAACAGTACAACTTCTGCAGTACGCAAGGAGTCCTGAACCCACCTCCAATCCAGGACATGCCTGAAACACCCAACATTGTATTTCAACATCTCCGCTCAGCAGAAATTGGAACCTTTTTAGGACTATGTCGTGAAAATGCCAACCTCTGGATTCAAAGCACACAAAGCAAGTTCACACAGGTTAGCTACCTGTGACCCTACTACAGTCACATTGGGCTGTAGTTTCACAAAGAGGTTGAATTGTGATAAATTTCATAGGTTGAAATTCATAACTATAGGATTACCTTGAAGAGATTTTCCAGCATAGTAATTGATACCCAGGAATCAATTACAGTAGTTTTAAAAGCTATGGTGACAAGCAAAAATACTTCAGATTTAAACAAAATGATTTCAGATTTAAAAAAATCCAAGTTGTGAAAGATTCAGGATTCAATTAATTAAAATATTTTTGGTTAATAAATGAACTGTCAAACCAAAAATGAAATTTCACTAACCCATTATACAAAATTAAAGCAAACATCAAGCGGTGTAGTTCAAACCACAAACAAAATGAACTGACACAACAAGTGAAATGGATGGATGCTATTCCGGAGTATATTATAATCCAAGCAGGATTCATATGAGGCACCAACAGAAGGACCAAAATGAAACAAAATTTGAGCAATCTAGAAGCGAGATTTCACAAGCACAAAACAAAATGAACTCACACAAGATGTGTAGTATGAGCAGCCTAAAATAGAAAAATAACAGTATAACAGCCAATCAACAGCTATCCAATTTAGGAACAGAGGCATTTTATCCATTTTCATGGCTCCAGATTTGTATGGAATTGTCTTGAGAACTTTCCAAATATGGACTTGCAATTACAATGAAAATAAATGATTAATTTTTAAAATTTCTACTTTTAGTGATTTTATCCTAGGTTTTATTTCAGTATGGTTTTCAATAGCAACATCTTCAACCGTGCCAGCAGCCAAGCCAGCTTCAATGGAGGCAAGGCCCAGAACGTGGAGGCACCTGTTTACACCCAAATCTTTGAGACGGGTAACAAGGAAGCTGACCTGTTACTGTCCCCTGACCCATATAGCTTTGACTTGTTTGAGAGTCACTTAGCGTCTAGCTCTGCCCTTGCTCCCACACCCACCCCTGCACAAGCTGCCCGTCAACCAACCAATTAGGATAGCAACCTTGATTTGGAACAACTTCCTGCCACTGCCCAACCTGCCCCCCCCTCAGCCAATCAGGCTTCAGCTCCCGCCGCCCAGCGCCCCAAACACAGAATAATCACTGCCCAGATTCTTCAGGAAATTGTGGCACTCAACCTGCAGGGTCTGTCCTGGGATCAGATAGCCAGCCAATTAAAATTCACCCGGGCTACTGTCATGTGAGAATTCAACAACCTGATGAATAAGGGAAATCTGATTAGGACGGCCAAGAAGCCAAAGAAGGCCACAGAGTCCCAGATCAAGGAGGCATACCCAATAATGCTTGACCTCCTCCAGCAGGACCCCAAGCTTCCCTTGACCCAGGTTCGGAAGCAACTTGCGCACCATGACATTTGGGTGTCTGAGTGCATGGTGCAGCTCTGGATGCACAGAAAGGTGGTGTCAAGTTTATACTTCTGGGAAGTATAATATATGAAATAAAGGGGAAGATTAAGAAGATAATGATACTTTATTGAATATGAATATAGGCTAGTATATAGTATCACAACAAGCCACATGTCATCCATGTACGTCATGGAGGTCATGGGGCTTATCTGAGTAATGTTCCTCTTGAGTCATGAGGTTTAATCAAGTTGTGTTCCATTTAGGACCTGGATTGAGTGATCCTGTCATAGATGGTTAGCTGATAATGGTGCCACCAGTTTATTGGCTGGGTGGTGAACCACTTGGTGAGCCGCTTGGTGATTTACTTGGGGCATTAATTCCCCAAGAGGGAGTAATCAAAGATGTTGCAACATCTCACCCTGAGGTGCTAGAAGGCAGAGACTTAGGAATCTTCTTGAGAGTATCTGGTATAAGGGCTTGGTATTGATCCAGTTTGGCGTTGGGAACAGGGAGTCTTGAATTTTGTTGGACTGCTCTTGCCTTACATAAATGAAGTCAATCATGATGTATATGTTTTAGTTTGGTTTGAGCTCCAATCCCTTTGATGAGGTAGGTGTTATTGGGCTTCACTTCCATGACAATGCCTGGTCCGCGTAACCCTGGGTCTAATTTGTGTTGATTGCAATTGACAACCCAGATCTTGTCCCCAACTTGGAACCTTTCTTGTTGCAATGGGATTGCTTCCCGCTGAACTCTTTGCTGTTCCATCACCTCTTGGTCCTTTCTGGCTTGTAGTACTTTTGGGACATTGCTGTCTGGTATCTTCTTTGGAAGTGGCAGTTGTGGTCCCGTGGTTGTACTGAAAAGTGACGGTTTCTGACCATAGACAAGTTCATAAGAGCTTTTTCCTGTATTGCGGTTAACTTGTGTTCTGCAGACCATAAGGGCGGTTGGTAGCATGTCAACCCAGGCTTTTAGATTGTTGGTAGATAACTTACTGAGGGCTTCCACTAGAGAGCTGTTTAGTTGTCCTACACATCCATTTGCTTGTGGGTGATATGGGCTGGCTATGATGTGTTTTATTCCATTCTTGGCAAGATAGATATTGGTGTCAATGAACTTAAGTTTAGTGCCTCCATCTGTGATTAGAAGGTCCGGTTTACCAAACTTGGCTATGATCTCCTTGCCAATGAATTGTCTCACATCATTGCCTTTGTGCTCTTTTGTGGCTTGTGCTACAGGCCATCTGGTTGCATAGTCAATGGCTGTGATGATGTACTTCTTGCCTTTGCTTTCACCAGGCATAGGTCCCACAATATCTAACAACCATACCTTGAAGGGTTGTGTGATAGATACGGGTACTACTGACTTGGGTGGAGCTTTGGTTTGGGCGTACTTTTCACAGACTTCACATTGTTCCAGTACTTCTCTGATATCATCTAGCATGTTGGGCCACCAGTAGCGGGTCTTGAGATATTCATGCAAGTTTCTGCTACAGGTGTGTCCCAAGTCTTTGTGATAACAGAGGATTGTGTCAATCCTTTGTGTTGACAGAACATAGAGTACAGTGTCACCATTTGGAAGGATTCAGTGGAGGGTACCATATACGTTTTTGAACAGATGTGCTTATTGTATAGCCTTGATAGGGCGTCTGCAGTAAGCATCTCTCTGCCTGGCTTGTATTCAATTTGCATGGGGTATCTCTATATAAGACTCATCCATTTGGCTTGTCTTCTTGATAGGTGTTGTTGTGTTTTAAAGAATATCAACAACTTGTGATTGGTGAGTACTTTGAACGTCTGGGCTCCTTCTAGATAACATTGCCATTTCATGAGGCAGTGTATGATGGCAACCAACTCCTTATTGTGTATAGGGTATCTCTTTTTGCCGTCTGATAGCTTCCTGGATTCATATGCCACGTAGAGGAAGTCTTTATGGGCCGTTTGGATACAGAGGACTCCTTCTATGGCATAATCAGAGGCGTCAGTTTCTAGCTCATAGATCCCCTCACAGTTTGGGTATTGCAGAATGGGGGCAGTAACCATGCGCTCTTTCATCTGGCAGAAATGTTGATCTTGTAAGGGCATCCAGACAAACTTGGTTGTTTTCCAAGTGATGGCTGAAAAGGGAGCTGTTAGGGTGCCCCAGTCAGGGATGAACCTGTGTACATACGCTACCATTCCAAGGAAAGTGTGGAGCTTGCTCTTGTTTCTTGGGGCTGGCATCTCTATTATAGTGCGTATTTTGTCTGAATCCAGCTTGATACCGTCCTTGCTAATGATATGACCAAGGAAGGGGAGTTCAGTTGAGAAGAACTCGCATTTGGACGGTTTGGCAATTAGTTGGTTTTCTTGCAGGGTACAGAGGACTGCGCAGACGTCTTCCCAGTGTTGTTGTAGGTTGGGACTATAGATGATGATGTCGTCCAGGTAGATGATTGCTCTTTTCCCAATGTGTTCCTTGAATACTTCATTCATGAAGGTTACAAAGGTACTGGGAGCGTTTGTCATGTTGAAATTTAGGACAACACATTTAAAGGATCCCTATTTAGTTTGAAACGCGGTCTTTGGAATGTCTTCAGGTTTCACGCAAATTTGGTGATATCCTGCTGTCAAATTAATTTTTGTGAAGATTTGGGACCCCCCCCCAGGGCATCAAAAAGGTCATCAATTAGGGGCAGGGGATACCTGTTCTTTATTGTGACCTTGTTGAGGGCCCTGTAGTCTGTGACTAGGCAGAGGCCTCCATCTTTCTTTGCCACAAAGAAGACAACAGAACCAAAGGGTGACTTTGAAGGTCTGATGAGGCCTTTCTTGAGTGCTTTGTCAAGGTAGGCTTTCAGAGCATCATCTTCTTGTGGTGTGAGGCAGTAGATGGGTTGTGCCTTAGGCACACTACCTTTTAGGTCAATCTCATGTTGTATACCCCAATCAGGGGGCAACCCAGGTAGTGATTCTTGGAATATGGAGGGGAATTCATTGACTAGCTGATCTCTGATTGGGTTCTGTTCATGTTTAATTTCTGTGTTTTTGAAGTGAATGACTTCATACGTACACGTGCTCCAATTGATTTTGCTGATGTCAGTTTCCTTCTCCAAATCCATGATCTTGACAAATATGTGGTCCCTCATGAGGGTATCAAGATGTGTTGGGTACACGTGATGGTAGACTTCTCCTTGCTGGATAATGAGGGTGGCACTGTCCCAGGCTATGTGAGGCTTTGTCTTTTGCATCCAATCTAATCCAAGTATGATATTGTATTTGGGGATTGGGATGATGGGGCCACTAATTGTTGTTTGGACGTCTCCAATTCGGGCCCAGAAAGGTCTGGTCTTGTGGGTGACTGGTGTGCTGTGGTTGTCTGCCATGATAAATCTCCTGATATTGCTTTGAGTGGTTGATAACTTCATGAGGTCTGCAAAACTCTTGTTAATGAGTGATTGATTGGCTCCAGTGTCAAATAGCGCTGTGCCCTGGTATCTGCAAAAACAGAAAGGATAGGTAAGGAGTTTATTTCCAGTCTGGGTGGCAAACAGTAGAGGGTTGCTGGAGGGAACCTGGATCATGGTGATTGAGTCCACGTCCTGTTCTCTGTACAAGTCTTGTGAAGAGGGGGAGGGCGGCTCGCCTAAGCACTCCCCTGAGCTTTTTCCTCCTTGTTGGTATCTTTGGTGCTAGCCTGGTTGGCTTGTGCAGTGTGATTCCAGTTTTGAGGCTGGGTACTGTTGGCTCGGTTTTTTTTGCTTATTGGGGCGAGTCTCTCTCTTAACTGTGGGGTTTTCCTTTTATTTGTTGGAGGCGTGTAAATTGTCAGACTTCTGAGCTGCACATTTTTCCTCTAGGGATACATCCTTGAGGTTCTTGCAGCGGGTCATGTCAAACTGACGTCTAATATGTGTAGGAAGGTCATTGTAGAAGTCCAGGCATGGTCCAGGTTCATTGAAGTTGATGGTGTTGGGCGCACAGTCACGTAGTTCTTTGTATGCAGTGATGTATTCCTCAATGGTTCCTGTCATTTTGAAGGTTTGAAGTTTGGTCATAATCACCACGTCTGAATCATTCATGGAGAAATTTTTGAGGAATGCGGCTTTGAATAGTTCCCAGTTTTCCTTCTGGTCAGGATGTTGAGCTAACCATTTGGTAACAAGGCATGAGGCATTCCCTGTGACGCAGAGGGCAATTTTGCTAACCCAGAGTCTTTGGGGGTACTCCACTTGTTTGAACTTGATCTTGGTGCTGTTGATCCAAAGAGAGGCGCTCTCACGATGTAGTCCTGCAAAGGCGCCAATCTCAGCGGTATGTAAGTGCTGAAACAAAATATTGGGTATCTCAGGTTGTGTAGGCGCTGTTGTGGCTGGCGTGATAGGGAACAGTCTGCGGGTTTTGAGAGCGTTGTACTGGTCAATGGGTACAAGGAGATTATTGTAGATGACAAGTCCTGGGGGAACGTCTTGTCTTACTTTGTAATCTCTTCAACTGTTAGGGAGTGACATTGCTTGGGTTCTTTTCTTGGGAGGAATTTTTCCTTTGAGTTGGGTAGGTATGGATAACCTACCTGTGCTACCACTGTTGAGTTTATTCTTCTGGAAGTATAATAAATGAAATAAAGGGGAAGATTAAGAAGAGAATGATACTTTATTGAATATAATATAGGGTAATATATAGTATCATGACAAGCCACATGTTGTCCATGTACGTCATGGAGGTCATGGAGCTTATCTGAGTAATGTTCCTCTTGAGTCACAAGGTTTAATCAAGTTGTGTTCCATTTAGGACCTGGATTGAGTGATCCCCATCATAGATGGTTAACTGATAATGATGCCACTGGTATATTAGCTGGGTGGTGAACCACTTGGTGAGCTGCTTAGTGATTTACTCGGGGCATTAATTCCCCAAGAGGGAGTAATCAAAGATGTTGCAACAGTGGCTTCAATTAGGGTTCTTACAAATTTTGCCGGCAACTAATGGGATGGTGCTGAGGATTCCCCATATGACACCACAATTGAATCAACCCTGGTCAGATGCTTGACAAGTCTAACAGATGACAACATGTTTGTCTTGTACTACAAGTTATCAATTGCATTTGACAATTTTGGTGAGCAAGGAAAAGCTGCCACCAAGAATGGAAGGAAGAAGGTCAAGAAGGGGACATTCATTGGTGCATTTCTGGCTGTTTCAGCCAAGGGTTTTGTCTACTATTGAACAAACCCTGATTTCATCAATGGGTACTCATACGGCCACATCCTCGGTGGATTGCTTGACTCCTGAGATGGCTCAAATTCCAAATACTGGGGTTTCTTGAGCCACCAGATGGAGGGTAGCTCCACTGCCCTTGAGGCCATCCAGGAACGTGGTCACCAGGCCTCCGTGTACCCAGCTGGTTATGCCAACGTCCATCTGGCAGATGTTGTGTTCTTTAATATTGGAGATAAACTCCGAGAGCGCCGCCCTCAGGCTTTCAACAACCTCTATATTGGGGTCCTTGATCACAATTTTCTCTTTGGTTACCAAATGGTGGCTGACTTGTTTGCACAAATGGTTTTTCATGTGAACATGGGCAACCAATCACGCAAGGATAAGCGCCTCCCACCCCGTGCCACAGCCACCTACCAGCCCATCCAGCCAATGACTGATGAGGAGTACAGTGAGCGGTACATGGCAGCCATCACGTGTAATCCTCCTGCCTCCACCCCTGCCACCAACACCCCTAACCTGCAAGCCCAACCCACCCAATCCCAGACCCCCCAGGCCAGCACTGCCTCTATGTCTTCCTTACCGTGCCATTCTGCCTACTAGGCATCACTCTTCCCCGCCTCAATAAACCCCCTGGTCCCAAAATTTTTCTATATTATCTTTATTTTGAATTTCAATTGTTTGTGTTCTCTTTGTTTATAGTTGGCTATATTTTTTTTGTTCAGCTTATTTTTATAAAATCATATATTTACTATGTTGTGTATCTGGATCCTGAACACAGTTATTTTTAGCACCCAAAACATCCCCTTGTGAAAATATTAACAACAATTTGGTGATCAACTGAATTTAAATTAGAAAATTATAGGTTAACTGTTTTTAGATAAAGTTGTTACTGATCCAAATTCAAAACCCTAATGATAAACTTTAAGCCAATCAGGAGCCAAGTGATAAAGTGATTGTTGTGACATAAAGGTTCATTCAATAATTCTTTGATGCATATGCACTAATTAATGTGATTGGCTGGATGTTTTGCCATTGTACGCCATTGCCGCTGTGGCGAGTTGTTGATGGACTAGTGCCCAATCAGCTGCTGGGTTAGCTCTAGTCTATCAACAACTTTCCACAGCAACAATGTCGTACAATGGCAAAACATCCAGCCAATCATATTAATTAACGCACATGCATCAAAGAATTACTGAATGACCCTTTATGTCACAACAATCACTTTATAACTTGGCTCCTGATTGGCTTAAAGTTTATCATTAAGGTTTTGAATTCAGATCAGTAACAACTTTATCTAAAAAAAGTTAATACTATAATTTTCTAATTTAAATTTAGCTGATCACCAAATTGTTGTTAGTATTTTCACAAGGGGCTATGTCAAGCACCAAAAATAATATGGTAATCAAGCAAACAATGCCAACACAAAGCAAATGACACATATTGAGATGAGCGTAAAACATATACAAAATGGGTAAAAAAATGGGATAATGTAGTAGATGGGAAAACAAAAAGGAATAAACAAAGAGGCAATAGTATCAAAATAATACAGAATTTATTGGGGCAAAAGCTATAAAAACATATGGAAAGGTTAGTAAAAAATCAATGAGAGAATTAGAGAAGCTTTTGAAGGAACACAACTTGGCAATTGCCAAAATAAAGGACATTGACCACAAGGTCAAAGCCAAAGTGAAGTCTGCTGTCCTCACTGGGGACAAAATTGACAAGGTGTCTGCAAAGGCACTAATGTCAAAATGCCAGAAACCCCAGAGAAGACAATTGAGTGCTTACTAAATATTCAAAAAACTGTGGTTGAGGGCCTCCAGTTCAAGGCATACAATCTTTCCGCGCCGTCTGTCTGGGTTGATGACCCAGAGATGTATGCCCACCTAAAACCTGCCAAGCGTGCCAGAGCAGAGGACACTGAATTACCGGCACAATTGCTTGCACCAAGAATGGCAAAGCCAGCTGAAGCCGCCAGCAAGGAAGAAACCCAAGAAGGTAACCTAAAAAATTATAATTAATAAAAATTCTTAAATACTTACCTTTTTTTAGAAGATGTTGATGGTGAACTCTGCCGGGTCCTGGTTTCTTTTGTCCCCCCACCTTCTACTCCAACTACGCCACTCATGTGGACAAACAGCTTTTCCTGCCCCCCCTGTCTTGCAGGAGCTTGAAGACAGGATCCATGGTACATTTCCAATGTCTAGGGAGGCATTGGCTGGGCTTTTTCATGGTGAGGGGGCATCTGAGTGGGAAGTTACTGCCTACAAGGATGCCCAACTGGTCTGCCTGGACCCAATTAAACTCAAGGAGTTTACTGTGTAAACTCCATTGAGCTTGTTTGGGACGTCCTGACAACGCTCTCATTCAAGAATATACCAGAGATGGGCCGGGCTCATGAGGCTGCTTGCTTCTGCTACCCCTTGGAGCATACCATCTCTTACCTGTTGGAGAACTTTGGGCGCGCAGTATCAAAATTGGCTGTTGCATCTGCAACAGCCGTAAAGAAGACAAAAATCCTCCTGGCAGACTTCAGGCTGGCCTGAAGTGCCAACAAGACGGGGGTCCCTGCAGCTATGGAGCTGACCTTTGCCAAAACCAAGCACAAGAAGAAGATTATTGCTGTATACAACAAATTGTGCAAGTTTACAGAAGCCTTTGCTGGACAAAGGCTTCACCTTGTTGTTTACCTTGGGTATCTTTTCTTCTTTGGGATGAGCGCCAGTGTAGAGGACCTAGATGGGGTCCTTCTTGGGGTCAACAAGGCCAGGCTCTCACTGGATGGGAAGAAGGTCCCCCCTGGGTATGACTCAGTGGATCATGTCATCCAGGATGCCCTGGTCCTGGCTGGCATCTTTGTGATTGCAGCCCCGCCAGAAAAGCTGCTCCTCCATTCCCACCTCACCATCCTTCCTTTTACCAGCAGGCGCAAATACTTTAATAAGGGTGTATCCACCGTCCACAGTGTGGCAGTGGAGGTTGTGTGCCACCTCCATTGCGGGGTGGGTACATACTGCCAAACCCATTATAAACGCACTTAATTTTATCTCTATATCAATAAATATATGTATACTCTACTATATTTTTATATTATAAATAATTTTTCAAATAATATTTTAGCAAAAAATATTTGTAAAATATATTGCAGAAATGGGTTTCATAAAAGTATAAAATAATACGGCAATAAAATAAATTTCAACCTTACAATTTATGTTTAATTTTTATAAGACTATTTTATATTTATTTGATAAAAGTGATATAAATATATTTTTGTAATCCAGTATCAAGCGTTTGGGATAACCTCAGATGACATATTAAATAATATATAATAAAATAAACAAATTACTTACATCTATTGATGGTCCTTCTGAATGTGATTGAGGGCGTGGAACCATCTAAATATAAAATGATAATCAATAAACCTTGAATAGTAAATTAGAGAATATAAAAAAGTTGGACATACTAAGCCTTTAATTGATTGGCTGTTTGGCTAGGCACGCGGGGATGAACAAATCAGCGTGGCCATAGAATTTGGCCACAGTCTCAGCTGGGAGGGTATGGATCCTGGCCTGCAGCAAATCAAACAGGTCCTTGGTCCCTGTTGGGGTTCCTTGCTTGACAACTTGCTTGAGCCACCCAAAGATTTCCTCAATGGGATTTAGGAAGGGCAAATAGACAGGGAGGAAGAGAAGGCGCAAATTTGCTGTGGCCAATCACTGGGGGCCCACTGCAATGCTGGTATCAATTGATGGAAATTCTTGAAGAATATCTGTCACCTTGTAGAGACCAACATTGTCCAATACAATTATGTTGGTGAAGCTCAGGCTTGTGCGCCTCAGGTACTCCTGGACCAATCAGAGAAATGATAGGAAGGTCCGGCTATTGTGGGAGCCTAGTATCATTTGGTACAGCTCAACCCCCTTTGGACCAAGGAGAGCCACCATTGAGTATGCTGTGGCGCAGACTGCAGCACGCCAAGCCATCCCGTCATTGGAGCCTTTGGGGACATACCCATACCCATTGCGCATCAACGTGACAAATGCTGATTTGTTGATACAATAGAATTTCACTGTCCTCTTGGCTTTGAGGGCAGTGTACACCTCAGCATAATTTTTCTGGGTCTCAATATTGGCTGGGTTGTTTCTGTTGTAGTGAGATACCCCAAGCTTTTTCCAGGAAAAGCATATCCCCTTGAGCAGATGGTAGTAAAAGGAAATTGAGGCCTCAACCCCAAAAGCAGACTTGATCATGGTCTGTATATTTGCCAGTTCAAGATGGCAATCTTGAGTTATCCACTGGCGGATTGCTCATTTGTGCTCCTTGGTGAGCATGGTAGAAACACACAAGGATTTCTCCGCGACAAGGACTTGGCCAGTATCAATGAACTTGTTGAAGGTCTTTGAGGTGTACTTGGGATCCACCCCAACAAGAGCCGCAGCCGCCTTGTAATCACCAGATTCCCGCATGAGCCAGAGAAGGATGATGCACTAATGTCAGGAATGCGCTTGTGAGTGGGCTTTTTAGCAGTGGGGATTGGCTTGTTGGCATTGGACACAACACAGGGCATGGGCACCTTGGTGTAAAATGCAGCAACTTTCTTTAGGACTAACTGTCCCTCATCAGTTTGGTAGAACTCAGGCTCCTTGTCCTCCTCCTGATTGCCATCACTGACGTAGGGTTTGTAGCTAGTATCAAGTACAGGCTTTACCTTCTCCAGCATAGCTGACGGGACCAACTCTTGCCGGTACACAATGTCAAACACATACAAAGTAAGTTCTACCTCCTTGTTTCTAACTGTTTTGGTAGTGGTAACCTTGGTGGGCTTCCAGGTCAGCTTTGGGACCTGAGGGTTTATGCTCTGCACCCTAGCAGCTTGTGCTCCTTGAACCGGCTGTGTCAGTGCAGCGTCACTATGGAACTCTCCTCTCCCGCCTCCCTCCTGAGTAGGCACTTGTGTTGTACTAAGTCTATTCTTTGACCCGTGGGGGCAACCACAACTGCGGCGCACAACAGGTGCAATGGTAGTCTGTTGCTGTGTTCCTTCCATTTTGAGAATTTAATAAAATATTAAATAAAACTTAATTAAGTTACTCCCTATTTTTAATTTTTTCTTTTATCTGTTTATGGATATTCAATTAATATTTTTTCCCACCCAATATCCCAATTATAGATTTTTTATTTCTTAGTTAGTTGTTTTTGGTTTTATCACACCCATTTTAGAATACCCAAAATAATTTCCACCCATTTTTCCAGATTTTACACCAAATTAAGCACCCAACACAATATTTTTAAAATTTATGTTTCAGATATTGTGTCTTATTTTATATACCTTGGTATCATTCTTGATTACAATCCATTGCATAAACTGATTGAGTGATTTTGTTTACATATTGAGTTGCTATTGTGTTTTGTTTTTGGATTGAGTTTTGACACACCACGCTTGGGTGTATTTCATCACTGATTCACATAGTAAACATATGTACACCAAAAGTCAACTCACACCATTTTTTTGTGAATCCATGTATTTCAGATTATATTTTGAATGGTTTTTCTTTGCGCGTGAGTACTTTGTTGCTGTGTTGACCCATTTTTCCCATTAACGCCAATAAACCCTGTTAACAGAGTGTATATTTTAACCTGAGAGTTGGATTTTGTCTAAATCTGAAATCATTTCATTTAAATCTGAAGTATTTTTGCTTGTTGCCATAGCTTTTAAAACTACTGTAGGTTGTACTAATTGAGGGCCAAAATGAATAATCTGAATGATTCAGATTATGAGACTAGGTGTCTCAAATGCAATTTATTAACCATTAAGGTTAATTGATACCCAGTAATCAATTAGGTTGTACTAATTGAGGGCCAAAATAAATCATCTGAACAATTCAGATTATGAGACTAGGTATCTCAAACAGAATTTATTAACCAGGAAGACTAATTAATTGATACCCTTGAATATGATTAATAAGGATTTGATCATAGGGCCAAAATGGACTTGAATGTGCCAAGTAAAGACTTGTTGTCTTCAAACAAATTAATTAGCTGGGAAGATTAATTAATATTGTCAGGAATTCTTTTCCTGACTCCCTGTTAAATATGAATGAAGGATTGGTAGTTATCAACACAAAGGCACAAAACAACAATATTTTTAACTCTATGTGTCCTCCCAAACCTGTTGGGAACAAAACTCAACCCCAGGACTCAAGACATGAAGATAATGTTAACTTAAAGACAGCCAACTCTTTTCATTTAACTTTTTATTATCTGCCTATTCAATTCAAATTTGAACTTTAAAAGTACTTCAAAAGCAAAAAGGTTAATAATATAACTGATAACGTCACTTACCGCTCTTGCTCTTATTGGCTGCTTCACGCCAATTGTTTGATCAATAACCCGCTCTCTATGATTATTGAAGAGGCTCCACATATGAAGATAATAGATCTTCTTATCTTAAACTGCTTAATTAGAAATAACTTAGTGGCATCTTTGTGGATCATTCTATTCCAACAAATATTGACTATAATCTTTAAGTTATAAGGTATATCCCACTTTAAAACAAATATACCATAAAAGATAGCCTCATGTAAATCCCCTCATTTCCCAAAAAACTCCACTCATATTCTTCAGCCTTGGTTTTAGGCTATTAAAGGGCCCAAATTTTATTCATTTCAATTGTTCAAACAATAAAGAATATTTCTTATCCTATCTTGCCACATCTATTTCTTAGTAACTTAATTGAAGCCATGAAGGGAATTTATTTCCTGTTATGGTTTCTAGTCTCCCTTTTACAACAGTAAAAGGTCTTGAGAATCCCACTCCCACTATCAACTGGCAAAAATCCTCACCCAATGATGCCCATCAGAAGGAGTCCTTGGCCAATGGATGGTTCAAGTATCCTTCTGGCCATTGGGGAAGAAAGTTTCACTATGGCCGTCATTATACTCCTCCACCTGCCAAACCCTTGTTGGTACAGCCTCACACTTCATTCTATCTGTTGATGTACATGGTAGGATACTATATTTTGGATTGTTTCAGCTCCCTGATGGGAAGATTTGAATTATTAGGTCACTTAGGCCATCTTGCCATGGCAACTGTCAATCAGTTCAGCCATTGCAGGGCTTAATTTAGAGGCCTTGGCTCACCAAATTGGGGGCTTGTTCCCCTCAAAGTGGGTCCCTGACAAATATACACTTGGGAATATAATTAATGAGGATTTAGTTACATTGTTTAATTGCCTTGACTGTTTCAAGAAGATTGGTTAGGGTTAACCAGAAGTGAACCCCCAAATTGTGGTTTAAATGCGCTGTTTTGGCAAATTCATTAGGTTATAAACACCACTCAGTGAATGTTTCAGGCACAGAGGTGCCACCTGAGAAAGTTCCTAGGCGCGGCAGTGGTGCTGGTTTGAGTTTTGAAGTGTTTTAATGAGGTTTTAAAGGAAAACCCTCATTAAATTCAAAAAATAACTAAATGTAGATAATAGTGTTTATGCATTCAGGATTGATCAGCTGGTTTCCAGTTAGAACAAGGGTAGCTTGGATCAGGAATATGTATATTTACCAGGGTTTTGGCGCTGGAAGTCCAGAATGCTTTAAGCCAAAACAATACATTTTCATGGAAAGAATCAGGTGATTCT
This sequence comes from Entomophthora muscae, assembly GCA_014839935.2. NCBI lineage: Eukaryota > Fungi > Entomophthoromycota > Entomophthoromycetes > Entomophthorales > Entomophthoraceae > Entomophthora > Entomophthora muscae. The sequence goes on from QTSX02000116.1 coordinate 113,836, forward strand.
GGAATGTATTATGTCACATTCTTATAGGTTAAGAGTGTGAAGATTTTTTTGGTAAAGATCTAGATTGAATGACGCTGTTATGTCATAAATCATGTGATTGGAATCCAGGTGAGATTACAGAACCGGAGGGGATTTCAGCCAAATGTACCCTGATTGGTATATAATAGAAACATGATAACAATTAATAAAGATGATTATTTGTGACAATGATTGCTTTCTCCTCAATTTTTTTATGCTTTTTGTTTTTGGCTTTTAACTTAAAGAAGACTACCATGAAATGAAAGAGATGGTCTGCAGCTAAGACTATGGGAAGTGAAAAACGTGGAAGTGATAACCAGATGGCAACAAGTTTAACGACAAGATTGCTTGCCTGGAATACAAGCTCATCAAAGCTTATATAAAGGATTCCCTGTCAAACTTTAAAAGAGTCAGACCAGGGTAATGAAGAACCAAGCATGAATTTCCTGGATCTGTCACACTACCTCTAAAGACTCTGGACAAGTGGAATGGCCTTACAAGTTACCTGGGCTGCCTCCTGCTTTGTGACTGACTGGTTGAAACAAACCCACAATCATAATGAAGACTGGGATATGTTCAAGAAAGCTTTTTGAAAAGTATACCACAAAGGATTCTGATGTAGTGATCATGACAGAACTCATAACCTTTAAGATGATAGGACCCGTTGAGGAGTAAATTGCAGCCTATGAAGACATATGTGATTGAGCTCCCAACACCATTAACTTTGACAAAGCCAGACCACAACTGGATTTCTATAATGGCCTCCCCACACACATTAGACGTCAGTTTGACATGAGTTGTTGCAAAAACCTCTAAGACATGTTTTTGGAAGGAAAACAATCTGCACAAAGATCTGAAAATCTACATGCAACCAATAAACAAAAAAGAGCCCCTCAGCAAGAAAAGATACTTGTCTCAACAAACCAGCCAAGCCAATAATCTCATCCTTGGGGTGGAAATTGTACAACTCAGGTGAACCACATAAGTACTGATAATTAACTCAATGAGGAAAAGGCTCAGGGAGTACTTAGGCAAGCCCCCCACTTTTCAAGACTCTTACAGGGACCAGGACATAGATATAATCACCATGATCTAAGACTCTACAGAAAACCTATACTGTTTACTGCCCATAATGGAAATAGACTTCTCATTTACCCTTTTTTGTTTTTGAAGATATCAATACACATCATTATTTGACACTGGAGCAGACCAGTCCCTTGTTGATACAAAATTTGCCAACCTCATGAAACTACCCACAGTTCAAAGTAATATCAAGAGAGTTATCATGGCAGATAACAAAAACACACCAGTCATCAGAGAGGCAAGACCTTTCTGGACCCAAATAGGGTATGTACAGACTAACCTTAGCAGTTCAATCATTTCAATCCCCAAGTACAATGGTGTGCTTGGTCTGGACTGGATGAGAAATACAAACACTCACATTGATTGGGACAGTGCTACCCTCACCATAAAACAAGGGAAGGTGCATCACCATGTATATCTGACTCACCTTGACACCCTCATGAGAGATCATGTATTGAAAAATATCACCAAAAAAGAAGGGGAAATGGGTGCTAGCAAAAATTACTGGGGCAGCTTTACATATGAGATCATCCACTTCGAAAATGTGGATATCTCACATGAACAAAATCCTATACACCAGCAATCTGTCCAAGAATTTCCCTTGATATTCCAGGAGAAACTGCTGGGCTTACCACCTAGCAGAGGTATCTAACAGAAAATTGGCCCAAGGGGAGTATACCTAAGGCTTGCCTCATCTGCTGGTTAACAACTCAAGTGAGTGATACACTGAAAAATTACCTAGATGAGGGCCTGGAAAGAGGACTAATTTGACCATGAAAATCTCCCTTTGGTGCAGCTGTCTTTTTTGTGGCTAAGAAAGATGGAGGCTTACGCCTTTTTGCCAACTACAGAGATCTTAATAAGGCACAATTAAGAACAGGCATCCCCTTCCCCTGATTAGCAACCTCTTTGATACTCTGGGAGAATTAAAATTCTTACAAATATTGATTTAACTGCAGTTGTCATGGCCTGACATGACATAGTAGTTTTAGAAAGTCACGTTTTAAAAAGCTTGGATCAATAAAGCTACTTCTTGCTGTCAGAAAGCTACCTTGCTGATCTCCCTAGATACCCTAGATCAAAAGTTATGGCAATTTAAAGAGCTGAGTTCAAAAACCCTGTCAGCATGTCCCAAAATGGTCGCAAGATTGGATTTCAAATCAAGACAAGCAACAATTAGTAAGCGGGCAAATCCAACCATATCTCAGCTTCCAGTGATCAGTTTTGGACGTTCTTACGCTCAAATGAAAGCCCCAGATGAGGAAAATCCATCAAAGTATTTTTAGATGACTAACTGAGGCACTGCGAAGTTCAAATCTGGCCAAAAGAATATGACTAGAATTAGTCAGCTGATGTTTCAAACTTTTAGCATGACCCTCCAGATAGAGAGACAAGGATCTTCAGGAAGAATCTGGAAGAATCTCAAAGACCAATGTAAATAGTATAAAAAGAACCTAGTTCCCCCTTTCCCCATTGTGATCATTCTTGGTCTGAATAATAAATAAAGGACTTCTCTTAGACTATAGTTTAAATGGATCAGAGTTGGGAGCCCTTGGGCCCTGACAGCAGTATATCACCAAATCTGTTTCAAGCCTGAAGACATTCCAAAGACAGCTTTCAGGACCCAATACAGGTTATTTGAATGTTTGTACTTAATTTTGGTATGAAAAATGCCCCTAGTGCCTTTTTGACTTTCATGAACAAATTTTTCAAGGACTACATTGGAAAACAAGCCATAGTCTACCTAGATGATATAATCATATACAGCTCAATCATAGAGCAACACTGTGAGATGTTCACATAATACTTAACACACTCAAAAACAATCTGCTTGTAGCCAAACCTTCTAAGTGTGAATTCTTCTTGACCAAACTCCCTTTCCTAGGCCATATCATTAGTAAAGATGGGATTAAACCTGACACAAAAAGGATAGACCCATCACAGATATGCCAGCGTTGCATAATAAGGGTGAGATTTTTATATTCCTAGGTATGATAGCCTATGTCAGAAGATTTATCCCTGACTGGGGTACCCTGAATGCACCCCTATCTACAATCACAGGCAAGACAACCAAATTTTTATGGACACCACTAAGAGATCAACATTTCTGATAGCTAAAAGAGCACATGGTCACCGCCCCTATCCTACAATATCCAAACCATAAAGGAATATACAAAGTGGAAACTTATGCTTCTGACTATGCAATAGGAGCAGTACTCCAAATTCAAACTGCATAAAAGGATTTACTCCCTGTAGCATATGAATCAAGAAAACTGTCTGATGGTGAACAAATACATCCAATACATGACAAATGGCTGGTAGCTATTGTTCACTGTCTTATTAAGTGGCAATGTTACCTGGAAGGTGCACAAATATTCAAAGTTCTAATCAACCACAAGTAACTGATATTATTCATAGCTCTACAACACATATCAAGAAGACAAGCTGAATGGATGAGCCTTATACAAAGGTACCCCATGATAATTGAATACAAATCAGGAAAAAAATGCTTACCACAGATGCCCTATCAAGGCTATACTGTAAATATATCCTATGCACTGATGGGGATCTCAATTGTCCCATGTTAATCACAGGAAATCTCCAAGAGGGGTTCCCAACTTATACACCAATGTATATACAAGAGAAAGTTCTTAAGGACAAACACCTGTTCAAAAATTATATGGCAAGCTACATTGCATACTACCAAGTGGCAACACAGTGTCTTAGTACTGTCAACACACTAAGATTGACACAATACTTTACTATCATAGATATTTGGGCTACACCCGTAGTAAAAATCTACATGAATATCTTAAGACTTGCTACTAGTATCCTAACATGCTAGAAAAAATCAAAAAAAGTGCTCAACAGTGTGAATTATGTGAAAAGTGTGCACACTCTAAGGCACCCCTAAGTCTGTGATGGAAGTATTGATCACCCACCCCTTCAAGGTATGGGCATTGGACATTGTGGAGCCCATTTCTGGTGATAATAAAAGTAAAAATTACATCATAACAGCTATCAATTATGCAAACAGGTGGCCTGTGGCACAAGCCACAAAAGAACACAAAGGCAGTGATGTGAGACAATTTATTAGGAAAGAAATCATAGCCAAGTTTGGGAAACCTGACCTTCTGATCACAGATAGAGGCACCAAACTTAAGGCCATTGACACCAATATCTACCACGCCAAAAACAGAATAAAACACATCACAGCCAGCCTTATCACCCTCAAGCAAATGATCAAATAGAAAAAATAAACGGCTTGCTTTTAGAGGCCCTCAGTAAGTTATCTACCAACAATACAAAGGCCTGGGTCAACATGCTACCAACAGCACTCATGGTGTACAGAACTTGAGTCAACAGCAAAACAGGCAAAAGCCTGTACAAACTTGTCTATGGGCAAAAGCCCTCCCTTTTTAGTACTACCACAGAACCATGTTTACCTCTACCTAAGAAGGTACCAGACAATAGCATCCCTGACATGCAGTGTGTTAGAAAGGACCAAGTAGACATGGAAAAGAAAAGAGCTGAGAGAGAGGCAATCACACTACAACAGGAAAGATTCCAGGTTGGAGACAAGATTTGGGTTATCAATCATGATCAGCACAAATTGGATCCAGGGTTACAAGGACTAGGCATTGTCATAGAGGTCAAGCCCAACAATTCCTACAACATCAAGGGAATTGATGCTTGAACCAAACTAAAGTGCATGCACCACAAACAACTCTACCTGTGCAAAGCAATAACAGCAGAACATGAATCCAGACTCCCTGTCCCCAATGCCAAACTAGATCAGTACCAAGCCTGTATCACCAAAACTCTCAAAAAAATTCCCAAGGTTCCACCTTCCAGCACCCCAGGGGGAGATGCCATAACATCTTTGATTACTACCTCTTGGGAAATTAATTTCCTGAGTGAGCCACCAAATGATTCACCAACTAATCATTAAGTTGGTGGCACCATTATCAGTCAACCATCTATGACGGGGATCACTCAATCCAGGTCCTAAATGGAACATAACTTGATTAAGCCCCATGACTCAAGAGAAACATTACTCAGATAAGCCCCATGATGTACATGGATGGTATGTGTCTTGTCATGATAATATATATTATTCTATATTCATATTCAATAAAGTGTCAGGATTGATGATTCTTCCTCTCTGGAAACCCAGGCCCAGGAGCAGGAATTGAACCCTGACCCTGGAACCCCCTGGGCTACTGGGCCTGTGGACCGCAGGACTACCCACCTGCACCTTTCTGGGATCAAGCCCCCACAAGCTGATACCAAGAATGTTGGCCCATGCAGTGAAACAAGCCAAACCAAGGAAATTATTGCACCAAATGGAAGACTAATTACAGCGCCTAATGGAGGTACTGATTTGGCAACTATTAGCTTCATGAACTTGAAGTCTACATCAGCAACTAATCAGGAGACAGCCCAGGAAAGAGGCACAGGTCCGCAGCCCGGTCCCATGACCACAACACTAAAGCAAGACAATCAGGTAGCCAAATTAAGATTCTTGACCACTGAAAGAACTCCTGGGCCAAGTGCCATTTTGCTGCCTTTGGACCCAAGCACCCAGTTCCCCTGGCCCTGCCCTTCCTAATGCCCTGATGAACCCCCATGGAAAATGTTTAGTTTAGAGGTGTGGTACTATATAGACCAAAGGACCCCGCGCTTCAAACTTATTGCCATTTTTGACTAAAGGTTATGTTATTATGGCTCACACAGCTATTGCCTTATTTTGTATTTGCCGTCTATCAATTCAGTTCAAGATCTCCTGGTCTGCCAGCCCCACTGCCCGTTGTTTTCTGTCCTCCTGGTGTACCCTTTAGACCTGTCCATTTTACTGACCACCCTCTAAAATATGAATACAAGAAATAAACCCCAGAAAAGATAGCTGAACTCAATCCTTTGGCCTGCATACAATCTGCAATTAGATACAACTGACAAGGCCTGTGGATTTTCTCAACACCCAAGTTGTTTAGAGGGAAATTCAACTATCTCCTTGCTTACAACCTGCCCATGGAAACGCCTGTGACCCCAAAACCTATGCCTGCTTCCTCACCCAACCTCCCAACCAATCATTCTGGCAAGCTGTTTGGGATTACGTACATCACCCTCACAGGGGTGATTGATACTATAATCCCAGCTGCTGGCCTGTGGTCCTGGGTGGGAAAGTCTACCTCCTACCTTTTAAAGTTAGCTCTCCTCTTGTGGTGGGCATTGCCCGCAAAAAACCTGGCCCAAGTTACCCCTGAAAAAAACAGGCTGGCTGCTCAAGACTGGAGCCCTGACATTATGGCAATCTTTATTGAACCTGCTACCCTGAGCCCCAAGATGTTGTTATTTCTTGGGGCATCTTGTATGCTTTTGCTATTGATAATCACTTATTACACCTATAAGATGACCACAAACCTGATCTCTTCCATGTGGAAGAATGCAAACCCAAATGACCCAAAGAGAACCAACGCCAATACCGCTGACATCAACAAAGCTCCCTCCTCCCAAGTGCAAAATGTGATTGTGAACCAATCCCTTGAAAGGTGGAGATGCCTCAGATGGAGAAGCTCACGCTTGAGAAAGCTAGACATGTCATGCCGGTCCTCTGTCTGCATTTCCATACCAACGCCCCCTCTTACGTCAGTGACACCAAGAATATCCTTGGGGTTGCTTCAATGCTATTGGGGGACGCCTTAGACTGGTTTGGCAAGGCCACAGCAGAGGACATAGAATTCTACTTAGACTACGCTAAGTTTGAGGCTGAGTTAATGGCCACTGGGGAAGATTGGGACACTAGATACTATGCTCTGAACTCCCTGTTAGAAATTTGACAAGGCTCCTGACCCATCCAAGTGTATATTGACAAATTCCTCAAACTGAAAACCTGCACCCAACTTGAGGACACATTGTCAGCCATTATCTTCTGAAAGAGAGTCAACCTAGCAATGAAGGACCTGTTGAAGCACCATCTTCCCACCCTCAGCCTAGACAAGCTAATTTACCTGTGCAAGGGTATTAGCATGAACCAAGAGAACTCTGGCTCCTCCCAGACCCGCCAACCCCAAACAGAACAGGGATAACCCCTGAAGAGCTCCAACAGCACTACCACAAAGGACTCTGCTTCCACTGCCACAAGGCAGGCCACTTGACCAGAGCCTGTCCTAAGAAGAACACTGCCCCAATCTCACTGGAGCAAATAAACACTTCTTCCCAGTCTTAAAAATTCATCTAAGTGACCATATAAGTAGCGGGGAACAAGCGCAAGATCAAAGCCTTTATTGATACAGGGACAGATGAAAGTTTTATTGACGCCAGCCTAGCAGAGGAATTAGGCTTGACAGCCTCAGAGCACAGTCTACAAGTAATCATGGGAAACAGCTCCTTGGACACTGTCTATGAGTGTGAACAAGAACTCCCATTGATCATTGGACACAATGTATACCTGTCATCCCTGATCTTCTTTCCAGGACTACCCCACCCCCTTATACTGGGTGACTCCTGGTCCAACAGACATGGCCCGATCCTGAACTATTGTGAGAAAACTGCCACGTTGGGACAACCAGAATCCTGTGACACTGTTCCTTTTTTGCATGAGTCATGATCAACCCTCTACCAACAAACTCTTGATCATTAAGATTGAACCTAGTGTTGGAATACTACCTACCCCCTACAGAGATGGAACCATGTGTTTAGTGAATAAACAGCCACAAAACTACCCAGCCATTCAATCTACAAGCACACCATAGACCTGTTACCAGGGACTCAACCGCACCACAGCCCCATCTACAGCTGTAACCACTGAGAGCAAGTGGCCTTGAAAGCATACCTCAAGTATATGACAAAAAAGGGTTAATCTGGGTGTCAAAAGCCCCCTGCTTGTTGCCCATCCTGTTTGTAGGAAAAAAAAGATGATGGTATGTGTCCATGTGTGAATTATCAAAAACTGAACAACATTACGGTGAAGAACTGCTACCCCATCCCCAATGCCAACAACCTCTGTGATGTACTGACTGGAGCCCAGGTGTACTCAAAAATTGACCTTCAAGATGTGTTCAATCAAATCTGAATCAAGGATGGAGACAAGTACAAGACAGCCTTTAAACCCCAATATGGGCTGTACAAGTATCTTGTAATGCCCTTTGGCCTCTGCAACGCCCCCAGCACTTTCCAAAGGATGATCAACACCGTCCTAGGAAAATACCTTGACCATTTTTGTGTGGCATATCTGGACAACATTCTCATCTACAGCAAGACTCACAAGGAACACCTGTGCCACTTGGACCTTATACTAGAGAAACTCTCCCAAGTGAACTTACACGCTAAGCTTAAGAAATGCAAATTCTTTCAGTCTGAAGTTGAATTCCTGGGATACATAGTGAAGACCGGCAGCTTTGCCATGGCACAGGATAAAGTAGAAGCAATAACATCTTGGTTGGTGCCCAAAAGCAGGAAAGATGTGAGAAGTTTTTTGGGCCTGGCAAATTATTGCAGGGATTTCATCCAAACTTTTTCTCACATTACCCTCCCCCTGACCCGCCTTTGCTCTGAAAAGGTCACCTTTGCCTGGACTCTGGAATGTACCACCACCTTTGAAACCTTGAAACTTGCCTTCACCTACGCCCCTGTCCTGGCCATGCCAGATCCCTCCAAACCTTTTGTTCTGGAAACCAACACATCAGACTTTGCGGTGGGAGGGGTCCTTCTTCAGGAAGGAGGGGATAGTATGCTACATCATGTAGCATATTACTCCAAGAAGATGCTACCTACAGAAGGGAACTACCCAATATATGACAAGGAGATGCTAGCCATAATGAAGACCCTGAAACATTGGTGCCAATACCTATGTGGCGCTGAATATCCAGTAAAGGTCCTGACAGACCACAAGAACTTGATCTACTTCTTCAATCCACGCCAGCTTAACCAATGACAAGCAAGATGGACCTTAGAACTGTATGACTACACTCTGACCATAGACTACAATCCAGGGAAGGTGAATGTGGTACCCAATGTCCTAAGTAGAAGAACTGACCTGGTGCCTACCCACCTAGAAACCTGCAACCACAACATCCAAGTCTTCTTGGACACAGCAAGACTAGGCATTCACCTGGAATCAATGAAAATCAGAGCCAGCAAACCAGAAGTACTAAGGGCCCAAACACTAGAAAAGTTCACCAAGATCATGATCTCTAACCTCTCTAAATTATTGGATAGCGTCCACTACCAAAAAGACTACTTATTGAAAGGAACAACGCTAATTCTCCACAACAGGATCTTTGTACCAGAAGGGGACATCAGAACCAACGTCTTGAGAGACTACTACAATTCTGAGATGGCTGGACACCTGGGTAGGCTCAAGACCCTCCAGAGCATCAGAAGGGACTTTGCTTGGCCAAAAATGGATCAAGACGTAAGCGTGTACCTGAAGGGGTGTGAGACCTGTGGGCAGACCAAAACTCACAGAAACAAACCTGAAGGGCTTTTAAGACCCTTGAATATACCCCATAGACCTTGGAGATATGTCTCCATGGACTAAATTGTGGAACTGACTCCATTCCTCTTGTACAATGAAATCCTGGTCATGGTAGACTGCTTCACCAAGATGACATACTTTGTACCAACCACCACCAATTGCATGGCAGCAAAAACAGCCCAACACTTCCACAACCGCATCTTCACGCAACACAGAACACCTGAGGAAATCATCACAGACAGAGAACCCCAATTCACGTCAAACTACTGGACACAGGTGATGAAAGACTTGGAAATCAAGTGATGTGTATCTACCTCCTACCATCCACAGACGGACGGCCAAACTGAACAAGTAAACCAGATCCTTAAAGAATATCTTTGATGCTATGCTAATGCTGATCAGGACAATTGGGCCAAAATGCTCCCCATGGCCCAGTTTGCCTACAACAGTAAGGACCACGCCTCCACAGGCATGTCCCCATTCAAAGCCAACTATGGGTTTGACCCCACCTGGGACCCCAGATTGGCAAAAAGGAATTAAACACCACTGGGTGCTCCTGGATTGAACAGATTCATGGCACACAAAAAAATGCTTGACCAACCTGAACCACACAGTGAAAACATATAAAGCCTTTTATGACCAAAAACAAACCCCAGGCCAACCCTTAAAAGTTGGAGACAAAGTATGCCTAGACTCCCGGAATGTACCCCTGCACGTGCCCTGCAGGAAATTAGCTCACAGAAGAAGAAGCCCCCACAAGATCACCAACCTAGTTGGTGAGGTTGCCTTTAAGCTAGACCTATCCCCCTCCTGGAAGATTCATTATATGTTCCACTGCTCCCTGTTGTTCAAAAAAGATGAGAACTTGCTCCCCCACCAACAGATTAAGACAGCCCCCCACCCATCCAAACAGGCCACACTGAGGAATATGAGGTCAAATACATACACAGCAACCAAACCCACTACCAAAAACCCGGGCCTGGGAGCAGGAATCAAACCCTGACCCTGGAGCCCCCTGGGCCGCCAGGCCTGTGGACTGCAGGACCACCTGTCTGTGCATTTCTGGGATCAAGCCCCCACAAGCTGATACCGAGAATGTTGGCCCATGCAGTGAAACAAGCCAAACCAAGGAAATTATTGCACCAAATGGAAGACTAATCACAGCGCCTAATGGAGGTACTGATTTGACAACTATTAGCTTCATGAACTTGAAGTCTACATCAGCAAATAATCAGGAGACAGCCCAGGAAAGAGGCACAGGCCCGCAGCCCAGTCCCATGACCACAACACTAAAGCAAGACAATCAGGAAGCCAAATTAAGATTCTTGACCAATGAAAGAACTCCTGGGCCAAGTGCCATTTTTCTGCCTTTGGACCCAAGCACCCAGTTCCCCTGGCCCTGCCCTTCCTAATGCCCTGATGAGCCCCCATGGAAAATGTTTAGTTTAGAGGTGTGGTACTATATAGACCAAAGGACCCCGCGCTTCAAACTTATTGCCATTTTTGACTAAAGGTTATGTTATTTTGGCTCACACAGATATTGCCTTATTTTGTATTTGCCGTCTATCAATTCAGTTCAAGATCTCCTGGTCTGCCAGCCCCACTGCCCGCTGTTTTCTGTCCTCCTGGTGTACCCTTTGGACCTGTCCATTTTACTGACTACCCTCTAAAATATGAATACAATAAATAAACCCCGGAAAAGATACCTGAACTCAATCCTTTGGCCTGCATACAATCTGCAATTAGATACAACTGACAAGGCCCGTGGATCTTCTCAACACCCAAGTTGTTTAGAGGGAAATTCAACTATCTCCCTGCTTACAACCTGCCCATGGAACCACCTGTGACCCCAAAACCTATGCCTTCTTCCTCACCCAACCTCTAACCAATCATTCTGGCAAGCTGTTTGGGATTACGTACATCACCCTCACAGGGGTGATTGATACTATAATCCCAGCTGCTGGCCTGTGGTCCTGGGTAGGAAAGTCCGCCTCCTACCTTTTAAAGTTATCTCTCTTCTTGTGGTGGGCATTGCCTGCAAAAAACCTGGCCCAAGTTACCCCTGAAAACAACAGGCTGGCTGCTCAAGACTGGATCCCTGGCATGAAGCATCATTCTCTTCTTAAATCTTCCCCTTTTTCTGTTTATTATACTTCCCATAAGTATAAACTTGACAGTGGTAGCACAGGTAGGTTATCCATACCTACCCAACTCAAAGGAAAAATTCCTCCTAAGAAAAAGACCTAAGCAATGGTACTCCCTAACGTCTGGAGAGACTACAAAGAAGGGCAAGACGTTCCCGCAGGTTTTGTGTATCTACAACAATATCCTTGTACCCATTGAACAAAAAACACTCTCAAAACCTGGATACTATTACCCACAACCTCAATCACAACAGCATCACAACAGCCTGAAATACCTAACATTGTATTCCAGCACCTGCACACAGCTGAAATTGGCGTCTTTGGCGGATTACACCAAGAAAGCACCTCTCTTTGGATTAACAGTACACAAAGCAAATTTGAGCAAGTGGAATACCACAAAGACTCTGGGTCAGAAAAATTGCCCTCTGTGTTACTGGAACCGCAACACTTTTTGTAAGTAGATGGATAGCCCAACACCCTGACCAAAAGGGAGACTGGGAGCTGTTCAAAAATTCATTCCTCAAAAAGTTCTCCATGAAGGATTATGACATAGTAATCATGACAGAACTTCAAACCTTCAAGATGACATGAACAATCAAGGAATACATCACTGCATACAAAGACCTATATGACCATGCACCCAACACCATCAAGTTTAATGAAAATGGGCCACACTTGGACTTCTATAATGGTCTTCCCACACACATTAAAATCAGTTTGATATGACCCGCTGCAAGAACCTTGAAGAAGTATTCTTGGAAGGCAAACATGCGGCCCAAAAATCTGACAATCTACACACAACCAACAAGCGCAAAGAGGGTTCTTCAGCCAAGAAGGATCCTTGACCCAATAAGCAAAGCAACTGAGCCAACAACACCCATCCTCAAACTTGGAATCACACTACACAAGCCAACCAGGAAAGCACCAAAGATACCAACAAGGAGGGAAAAGCTCAGGGGAGTGCTTAGGCAAGCCATTCTCCCTCAACCTACAAGACTTGTACAGGGACCAGGACGTGGATTCAATCACCATGATCCAAGTACCCTCCAGCAACCCTCTACTGTTTGCCACCCAGACTGGAAATAAACTCCTCACTCATCCTTTCTGTTTTTGCAGATATCAGAGCACCACACTATTTGACACTGGAGCAGATCAGTTCCTATTTGACAAGAAATTTTCTGACCTCATGAAACTACCAACCACTCAAAGCAATATCAGGAGATTTATCATGGCGGACAACAGAAGCACACCAGTCACTCAAGAGGCAAAACCTTTCTGCACCCAAATTGGAGACATACAAACCACACTCAGTGGTCTAATCATACCAATCCCCAAGTATGACATTATACTTGGCCTGGACTGGATGAGAAAGACCAAATCTCACATTGGCTGGGACAGTGCTAACCTCACTGTACAACAAGGAGAAGTACACCACCATGTTTATCTAACTCACCTTGACACACTTATGAGGGACCATGTATTTGTGAAAATCATGGAGACAGAAAAGGAAGTCAACCCTAGCAAAATTGATTGGAGTACCTGTACATACAAGGGCATCCACTTTAAGAATACAGAGACTCAACATGAAAAGAACCCAATCCAAGATCAGCTAGTTAACAAATTCACCACTGCTTTCCAAGAAACACTGCCAGGACTATCTCCTAACCGTGGCATACAACATGAAATTGACCTCAAAGGGAGTGTACCTAAAGCAAGACCTATCTACTGCCTCACACCACAAGAAGACAGCATCCTAAAGGCTTATCTTGACAAAGCCCTTGAAAAAGGACTCATAAGACGTCAAAGTCACCTTTCTGCGCTGCTGTCTTCTTTGTGGCAAAGAAAGATGGAGGACTCCGCCTTTTCATCAACTACAGAGCGCTCAACAAGGTCAAAATTAAGAACAGGTATCCCCTACCCCTATTTGACAACCTTTTTGACGCCCTGGGGGGTCCCAAATCTCTACAAAGATTGATTTGACAGCAGTTTACCACCAAATTTGTGCAAAACCTGAAGACATTCCAAAGACTGCATTTAGAACTAAATACAGATCCTTTGAATGTGCTGTTCTCAACTTTGGCATGCTAAACGCTCCCAGTACCTTTGTGACCTTCATGAACAAAGTTTTCAAGGAACACATTGAAAAACAGGCAATTATCTACCTGGACAACATCATCATTTACAGCCCCAACCTGGAGCAACCTTGGAAAGACGTCTGCTTGGTCCTCTGCACCCTTGAAGAAAACCAACTAGTCACAAAACCATCAAAGCATGAATTCTTCTCAGCGGAACTTCCATTACTTGGTCACATTATCAGCAAGGAAGGAATCAAACCATATCCAGACAAGGTATGTGCCATAACTGAGATTCTAGCTACAAAGAAATAAAAGTGAACTCCACACCTTTTTGGAATGGTAGCCTACATAAGAAGGTTTATCCCCAACTGGGGCGCCCTAACAGCCCCCCTATCTGCCATCACAGGCAAAATAATTAAGTTTGTCTGGACACTGCTACGTGATCAACACTTCTGCCAACTGAAGGAACACATGGTCACTGCCCCTTTTCTCCAATATCCAAATTGTGAGGGAGTCTATGAACTAGAAACCAATGCTTCTGACTATGCCATAGGAGGAGTACTCCATATCCAAACGGCAGAAAAAGACTTCCTCCTTGTGGCATATGAGCCAAGGAAACGATCTGATGGTGAACAAAGATGCCCCATACACAACAAGGAGTTGGTAGCCATCATACACTGCCTCATGAAGTGGCAATGCTATCTGGAAGGAGCCCAAATGTTCAAAGTACTCACTGACCACAAGTTGCTGATATTCTTCAAAACACAACAACACTTGTCAAGGAGACAAGCCAAATGGATGAGTCTCATACAGAGATACCACATGAAAATTGAATATAAGACAGGCAAGGAAATGTTTACTGCAGATGCCCTGTCAAGGCTATACAGCAAACATGTCCTCTGCGCTGATGGTGACCCCAAATGGCCCATGTTAATCATGGGGAATCTCCAGGAAGGGTTCCCACCTGACACATCAATGGACATCCAAGAGAAGGTCCTTAAGAACAAACATTTTTTCAAAAATCTATATGGTACGCTACACCAAATACTTCCAAATGGTGACACTGTACCCTACGTCCCGTCAACTCAAAAGATTGACACCATCCTCTGATATCATAGAGACCTTGGACACACCTGCAGTAGAAGCTTGCACAAATACCTCAAGACACGCTACTGGTAGCCCAACATGCTAGATGATATCAGAGAGGTACTGAAAAAATGTGAAGTCTGTGATAAGTACACCCAAACCAAAGCACCACCCAAGTCAGTAGTACTCATATTTATCACACAACCCTTCAAGGTATGATCACTGGATATTGTGGGACTAATGCCTGGCAAAAACAAGGGCAAAAAGGAAATCATCACAGCTATTGACTATGCAACCAGATTGCCTGTGGCGCAAGCCACTAAAGAGCTTAAGGGCAACAATGTGAGACAATTCATTGGGAAAGAAATCATAGCCAAGTTTGGTAAACCTGACCTAATAGTCACAGATGGAGGCACCAAACTTAAGGTCATTGACACCAATATATATCTTGCCAAGAATGGGATAAGACACATCACAACTAGTCCATATCACCCTCAAGAAAATGGACAAGTAGAACAACTAAACGGCGCGCTTGTCAAAGCCCTCAGTAAGTTATCTGCTAACAATCCAAAGGCCTGGGCCGGCATGCTTCCAACCGCATTCATGGTCTGTAGAACAAGTATTAACCGCAATATGGGTAAAAGTCCTTATGAACTTGTCTATGGACAAAAGCCTGCTCTTGTTAGTACAGCCTCAGAACCACAATTAACTCTGCCCAAAAAGGTGCCAGACAACAGCAACCCTAGCGTACAATGCGCCAGAAAAGACTAAGAGGAGATGGAACACCAAAGGGTTAAAAGGGAAACAATTCCATTACAACAATAGAGATTCCAAGTCAGGGACAAAATCTGGGTTGTCAATCATGACCAACACAAGCTGGACCCATGATTGCGTGGACCAGGCATTGTTATGGAAGTCAAGCCCAACAATACCTATCTCATCAAAGGGATTGGAGCTCAGACTGAACTAAAGCGCATGCACCACAATCTCCTCTACCTGTGCAAAGCAATAACAGCACAACACAATTCTAGACTCCCTGTTCCCAACACCAAACTAGATCAGTACCAAGCACACATCCCAACACTCTTAAGAAAATTCTCAAGGCTCTGTCTTCCAGTACCCCAGGGGGAGATGTCGCAACATTGTTGATTACTCCCTCTTGGGGAATTCATGCCCCAAGTAAATCACCAAGTGGCTCACCAAGTGGTTCACCAACCAACCAATAAGTTGGTGGCACTACTATCAGTCAACCATCTATGATGTGGATCACTCAATCCAGGTCCTAATTGGAATACTCTTTATTAAGCCTTGTGACTCAAGAGGAACATTACTCAGATAAGCCCCATGACGTACATGGATGGTATGTGTCTTGTCATGATACTATATTTTATTCTATATTCATATTCAATAAAGTATCATTCTCTTCTTAAATCTTCCCCTTTTTCCTTTTATTCTACTTCCCAGAAGTATAAATTGACACTCAGATAAGCCCCGTGACTTCCATGACATACATGGACAGTAAGTGGCTTTTCATGATACTATATATTATCCTACATTCATATCCAATAAAGTATCATTCTCTTCTTAATTTCCCCCTTCATCTTGTTTATTATACTTCTAAGAAGTATATAATTGACACCACTGATTCTGGAAATGTCTTCCTCCAGGAAGAGATAGATGAAAAGACGCCTTACATTCTCACCACACAACAAGGAGATAACACATTACATTACCACCACAACTTAGGCCATATCAGAGGGCATAATCTCTTTGAACTCATGAAGTGCAAGGTTTGGTGGCCCTGCATGCGCCAGGACCTCCTGGACCTCCTTGAGATGTGTGTTCTGTATGAAAGGAACATGTCCAAACCTGCCCTGCCCAAGTTGGTTCTGCTCATAAAAGCCATGAACCCTTCAAACAGTGGGCTCTTGACATTGTAGGGCTCCTACCTGAAGACAAGCTGGGCAAGAAGTACATCATTACGGCTATTGACTATTTTACCTGTTGGATTGTAGTGTGGGCAACCACCAATCACACTGCTACCACCACCACCTGGTTCATTGGCAAGGAGATTGTGGCGCGCTTTGGGCACCCCAAGCGTCTCATCACCAATGGGGGACCTGAGCTTATAGGTAACATTATGAAAGCATACTGTGCCAAGAACGCCATCTAACAAGTGGTCACCACACCATACCACCCCAAGCCAATGGGCGTGTAGAGCACCTGAATGGCTCCCTGGTACAAATGATTGCCAAGCTCTCACATGAGCACTCAAATACCTCCTGGACTGAACATCTACCCACTGCTCTACTTATTCTACAGGCCAGGTTTCAGCCCGAGTGTCTTGGCATTTGGGACTCCTGATGGTCTGACAGGGGTGGAACAAGGAAAGTTATAGGTGTGGTTCCCGCAAATCTGCCCCTTGTAACTACCCCCTCTCTGAGTCAATGGGGTGCCAAAGCTTGCAACATAGAGCAAGAACAGATCAAGGGGGACTAGACACCTCAAAGCAAGGTATGCTGTGGGTGATCCTGTCTACACCCTTGATCCTAACTCTGCCAAACTGGAACCCAATCATCTTGGGCCCTTCAAGGTAGCTGTTGTCTACAACAACCACACCCATCAGCTTAAAGACGCCCAAGGAAACACTAAGACTCTCTACCACAACTGCTTGTGCCTCTGCTGTGTCATTCCCACACAAAAGCTCCTTGTGCTGACCCTTTCATATCTTCCACAGGTCCCAATCCTGATGCCTAACAACCAACAGGGGCAAGGGGGTGTTGAAACTGAGATTCCCCTCTCTCTTGCCAATTTATCTCACAATACACAGGGGGTGCTTGATGAGTTGCCCCATGATGTATCTAACAGCATGAATCAATCTGTTGGGGATGTCAAGTTACAGGCACTATCTCCCAGTTAGGACCGCTGCCAATTCAACATCACTGATCCTCACACAAGTTTTTTCCTTAGCTTCAAACCTTACATGGAACCCACCACTGTGCCGCCCTCGGTGGTCATGTGGCTCTCCCCATATGTCAGAACTTTTGGTTCTGCTATCAGATCTGGCAGTCTGGTTAAGATTTGCTTTATTAAGTAATTATGTGATCTTGGTCATTATGTAGATAGAATGCTGGTATGGCAACAAGCGCTAGCTGCGACGTCTGTGGATTCCTTGGCAAGGCACGGCTGGCAATGTCCAA
The DNA here is from genome assembly GCA_014839935.2 of Entomophthora muscae. Taxonomy (NCBI): domain Eukaryota; kingdom Fungi; phylum Entomophthoromycota; class Entomophthoromycetes; order Entomophthorales; family Entomophthoraceae; genus Entomophthora; species Entomophthora muscae. The sequence continues at coordinate 131,921 of QTSX02000116.1, forward strand.
GGGAGCCAACTAACAAGCGACTCTCTAGCTGGTGGCTTGCTAAGGTCTTTGAGAACTGACTAAGGTCTTCAAACTTGGGTTTCTTCTTCTGCTGTGAAAATGTTCTACAGTAGGATCTTCTTAAACTTGTCTGCCTTCCATGAGTCTAATGGACAGGCTTTTATAGAGCTTGCGCTCTCTTGCCAGGATGATATCATCTGGCCCTTCTAACTCTTTCTTGGTCAGTATTTCCATCCCCAGACCGCCAGCATCAACCCCCAGAGTCAGACATTCATGCAATGGCATGGGGTTCAATGAAATAGTACCCTGCACTGGGTACTTGTTGCCATAGAGTCATACATAATCTATTAGCCTGCCGGCGGGGGCAGCACTAATGAATGACTCTATTTTTAGCGCATAGTTTGTCAGTTCACCAAGCAATCTTTCTAGCAGGAATTTGCAGTGGTACCAGCGGGTTGCTAGTGCAAATCAATCACAAACCTTTCTGATCCTTGAAGAAACCCATGATTGCTAACTCAGCAGTTTGCTAGAGTATCCCGTAATAAATCTAGCCAATAAGGAATCAGTCATAATTGTAGGTCTACAATATTCCTGGTTGGTCTTGCAATAGTTGATCTGAATCTAATTTATGAAGGCTTCTTAGATCAATTAAGCCTGCTAGTAATATATCGGAAGCTTCCATAATTAATGGCTTGGCAGGTGGCCAGGATCAACCAAGGTAGAGCAAAGTCAATATAAATTCCTAACACCATATATTATATCATTCATAATACCCATCAATAAACCTTATCTTATTCTTGTCCTTTATATTGGATGGTTGTCTTCCCCAATCAAACACTGAACTATATTTGGTTCAGCTGCAACACTAGTTTCCTAATATCTTCCCCGTGTAACTTGCTAGTACAGCACAGTTATGTCAGCAGCTACTTCAACTATGATAACTATTTTCTGAGGAGCTAAAAAACAAAAATGACATAATTTTATAGTTTGAATATCAACTTTATTTCAAAATCCTGGAAATTGTATCTCATATGGTTGGATTGTGGTTTTTCAGAAAAACAATGCTGTAATTGAAGTGGGTAATGTCCATTATATGCTAGAAGACTTGGTACTGTTATTAGAGCCAGATGTGGGTCTAATGTCAAGTATATACTTATAAGAAGTATAATAAAAAAAGTTAAAGGGAAAAGTTGAGAAGAGAATGATACTTTATAGATATGAATATTGAGGATCATATAGTATCATAGAAAGCCACATGCTGTCCATGTATGTCTTGGTAGTCATGGGGCTTGTCCAGGTAATGTTTCATTTAAGATTTGAAAGGGTTGATCCCCATATAAGATGGGCAGCTGATAAGAGTGCCACTGGCTTAATTATTAGTTAGGGAATCATTTGGGAATTCTTCCCTGAGAGGGAGCGATTGTGGATGTTGCAAAAGTTATAAAGCTGTAAATATATCATCTTTGTAATTTATTAATATGGTTGTCATACCCCTTGGTTTTGGCCTGAAATTTCTTATCAGGTGCCAAGTAAGTAGGGAAACCCCAGAGAAAAATAAGCCTCCCCCACCTGGATCCTTTCTTGAAAAATCAGGTTTCTCAAGTTAGAGGGATTGTCATACTGATCCTTGAAATGGGGTTGAGACTGTGGAACAGGTGGATGAGGCAACACCAATCTCTTAGATGATTGTGAAACAAGACAATCAGGAGTAACACTTGAATCAGTCAATCACTGCTATTATTATGAGCCTATAAAAGGCAGCTTACTTTATTAGACTTCACCTTTTTGGATCACAATTAGCTTGGTGGATTTGAAGGTTCCCATACAACTTACACTACACAACTACAGACTAGAACACTGAGTATGAATCCCTACTAAAAGGTATATTAAAACTACAGTTCCAGATTGGATCCAATTTGGCCCCCAAATAAATAAAGGCTAAACCTACAAGCCAAACTGATTCTGTCCACTGCTGGAGTGCAAGACTACCCATATTTAATTTTGAATCAAGCAGAGGAAAGAGATACACTAACCAATGGGACAGCAGCACCTGTCTCTGTGGAAGCTCCCTATAGCCTATCACCTTAAAATAAAAGTGAAGATTGGAAGAGAGAGATTGTTTATGGAGATCGAGAGGACAGGGGATTTCAACCAAGCTATAAAACCTTTTCAAGCTTTTGGCGGATTTGCATGTTTGAGATTTGGTGCAGATCCTAAGCTGGCACCACACCGCAACCCTAGAGTTGTCTATTTTCTCTCTGGATATTCTTGCCCAGAGGCCGATTAATGCTTCATTAAATTTTTCGAACTTTTGGGCCTTTTAAAGCGAAATTGTCATCCCTTGAAGAAGATCGAGTTCTCCCTCAAAGTTCCCCGTCACAACAAACCCAGTTTCAATTTCCTACAGTGAAGGCTACAATTTTCCATAAAAGTTTGTATGACATGGCCAATCAACTCCATGATTGGGAAGGCGGTGTGATTGAGATCGCCAAGAAGGCTGATTATCGGCTGGGATCTAGAACATTCCACTTCATGGTCAGCTACCCCTGGCCTTTAATATATCTTGTGCTTGAATGTAGGCGTGTGATGATTGCGAGTTTTAAGTCAACGCTCTTATAAACCCTAAACTAAGTTTCCTCAAAGTGGAGTGAGGTTTTTGGATTCATACCGATCAAGAGTCCTATAAATATCCTATTAGGATATCTATTAGGATATCTATTAGGATATCTATTAGGATATCTATTAGGATATGGCTGTACCTTGAATTTCGAAACCAAGCTAGTGTCTTCACTTTAGTAGGCATCATTTCGATCATTTAAAAAGATATTTTAGGCTGTAAATTTATTAACTTATAAGCACAAGTGAATGGTGAGGTAAGATCGGCTACCCATTCCCCTGTCGTAGCCGAAATATAGAAATTCCAAAACTAAAAGTGAAAAAATAATTAAATTGATCTGGCGATCACGTTAAACCCATCTTTCCAAATATACAACCCCTTAAAAGCCAAAGTAAGCGAGTTTGCGGCCACCCACACCATTCCAAACCCCTTTGAACAATGATCCTTCCACCAAAGAAGCCTCGAGGATGGCTGCGAGATTTCCTTGCTGAGATGCTGGGCACCTTTACACTAGTGACCTTTGGTAGTGGAGCTATCATGCAAACAAGCCTTTACGGGAGCCAGAATTCTCTTCTAGCCAACGTGGTTGTGGCACTTGGCATTAGCATGGGCCTAGCAATGGGGGTTTGCATTTCTGGGCACACCTCGGGTGGCCACATTAACCCCATAATAACGACATCCCTTGCGTGTTTCCGACGATTCCCATGGAGAAAAGTCCCACTCTACTTTCTAGCCCAAACCATTGGGTCGCTGTTGTCGGCAGTTGCCGTCACCTTGTTCAATACTTCCGCCATTACCCAGATGGATCCCTCAAGTCGCATGTCACTGTTTGCGTCAGCACCTCCTTTTCAAAACTCATACTTGATTACATTTATAAACATCATGTCTGGCGCTGCACTTCTCTTGATTGGCGTCATGTCTTTAAGCGACCCCCGCAACAAGTGCCCGCCCTGGTTCTTCCCGTTTGGACTCATTGTGATTCAATTCCTCATCTGCCTGATTCTCCCAGGCTACCCACTCAACCCGGCCTGGGACTTTGGGTATCGCCTCTTCTCCATGCCCATCTCTTTCTCCTCGGAGTTTGACTTTAGCTACTTCCTCATCCCCATGACTGCCCCCATCATAGGTGGTCTCTTTGGAAGTGGCATCTACGACCTTCTACTCCCCACTTCCGAATAAATCCTTTATAATTTCTTCCTTTAACATCCCACACGGCCCCCTGGCTTTTAAGCAAGGTTCCAACATATCAACAGATCCTGTCAGCTTCACTTTATCCAATCCACTACAAACGAACATGTAAATACCAAATCAAAAGTTACTCAAGAAAGCTATCTGGTCTTGATCCGAACCATGGCCTTTACATCGACAAGCCAACAGTAGCCACTCCAATTAGTTTAACCCAGACCAACTTGGTTTGTCGGATCCTGCTAAACTCAATCCAGTGCAGGGTAGGGACAAACACCAATCATGTGATCACAAAGTTACAAGCCCGTTTGATGCATGTCTTGGGTCAGGTCACAAAATATAAAGTTAATTGGGGTTCAAGGATGAAACCAAACATTTCATTCTGTGCAGGGCACAGGATATAAAGTCCGAGCACTTTCAGCCCTTGAAATCTATTTCTAAACTACAATATATCGAAATATTTATCCACCAATGTCTAATAATGATAGTTTTGATTTGATACCAGCTTTTTTAACCAATTATGGAGAAATGCTCTTTTATTTAAATGTATAAAAGCATATCCATCAAAAGAGATCGCTTGCACAAGATTACAATAGCCACCTCACAAAGCCTGATACTGTTGGCTCAGTGATATCAACCCTGTAACCGTACAACAGTCACTTTTAGTATTTAGCCAAATAAATACTCCAAGATATATAAAGCTGATATATTTTTGTTATTTGTTTAATGTAGATAGGTGTGACTGGAATTCTTCATATAAAGATTCCTGGAAACTTGATATCATATTTAATAAAAGAATATAACATGGTTTTTTTAGGTAGGCCATACTAACTGGCAAAGTTAAGGCAATATTGGCCAAATCAATCTTGGGGACTAGGTGTCTCAGAAACAGTTTACTCAGCCCCAAAGGTTGATTAAAATACACCCATGTATATAATTAATGAGGATTTGATTATATTAATTGCCTTGACTATTTCAAGAAGTTTGGTTAAGGTTAACCAAAAGTAAACCCCTGAATTGTGGTTTAAAAGTGCTGTTTGGCAAATTTAATGAGGGTTCAATGCAAAAACCCAGTTAATGCAAAAAACAGCTATATATAGACAATGACGTCTAGATATTTAGAATTGATAAGCTTGTTTCCAGTTGGAACTGTGATATATGAGTTTTGGAATATTTGGATTCCCCAGGATTTGGCGCCAGAAGCTTAGGTAGTTCTATGCCAAATCAATCCATTGAAACAAAAGGTATTGTGTGATTCCTTTGCATTGCAGGTACATTCTCATAGGTTGAGAACGGCGGGGATCTTTTAGGTAAAGATCTGGATTGAATTACATTGATATGACATAAATCATGTGATAGGAATCAAGGGTTGATTCCTGAACCAGATGGGGTTTCAGCCAAATGTGCCCCAAATGGTATATAAGCAAAAACAGCAACATTCCAATAAAATATATTGTCAATTTTGACGCTTTCCCCTCATTTACTTTTCAATTGCTATATCTTCTTTATTATCATTTGGAAGAGCTAAGTTTGGAGTTCTTCAAGTAGAAGCTGCTGCTGCTAGAAAGAAAGTTCCTGAAGGCTCTCTCAAATAGGCCTGGGAGAGTCTGGAGGTTACAAAGACTTTGCCCAAGGAGTCATTAGTGGAGGTCAAAGCAGCTTTCAAAGAATTTTATGCAGACTATTTTGCCAATGAAGGAACCCCTGGGCAAGGGAGTCAAATTTATGCTTGGGATTTGTGGAACTTGCTGGTAGGGTTTGATGAGATTCTGCAACCATTAAAGCATATGGCAAACTAAGGGATTGAAGCCCTCAAGACAAGGGAAGAAAAAAGTGTTGGGATTATGGCCAGATGGTGTGATGACAATAAAAGGTTGTCACAGAAAATTTCCTCCTTGGAGGTAAAGCTCCTCAAAGCTTTGTCACAGGAAGGTAACAGTAATAAGAGTCAAGGGCAAGATAATGATAAGTTTGACTGGTTGGACCTGGATCCGTCACAAACCCCACCCAGATCTTTCCATGGATTTAGGAGCAGCCATAAAGTATGACAGCTACAACTTTGAACCACCTCCTAAGGTAAAAAAATCAAACCCACCTAAATCACAATGTAACTTGAAGATCACCAGGTAATCTTTTCAAGCCATCAGCCCCCCAGAACAGATCACTGTGGGTGAATCTTGCTTGAAATAAGGCTAGGATGGGTCTAATGCCCGTCCCACTCTGATATAGTCACATTCACTTTTTAGATTAATTTTAAGGCTCAAGTGAGCTGTGAACCTAAAATTAAGTACATTTAAATAGAATTATTTGATATTAAATTGATTTAAAAGCATGGGAAAGAGTTGAAATTAAGTGAATACATTGTTTTAATTGATTTGCATAGGTTACAAAGAGGATATCCTGTAGTCTGATGCTTGGCTGCTACACATACTGCTTGTGCATGGGAACTGGGGATCTTGTTTATTTTAGGAACACATATTCAAGTTGGAGTTGGATTAAACACTATCACAAGGTTTCTTGCAGAATGATGGCATTCAGCTTGTTATATACGGGCTAAGACACAGTATAGAATTTACTTCAAACCATCCTCATAAAAGGGTCCTGTTCATTCAACCAGAACTCTTATACAAGCATCTCTACCAAGCATCTGATTTACAACCATCATGAACCTAATATTATGGAATCTGTTAACTTCACATCTACTATGCAGCCTGTTTCTCTTTGGGAGCACTAAAAAAAGAGAAAGGATTGCTATTCTTAAGAAAGCATTTCCCTTTGTTGCTGGTGATGAACTCAATGCCTCTACTGATCACTTCCTAACCAGAACTGGATTTGGAAACCCAGAGCTCTTGCCGGCTGTTCAACCCCAAAAGTCCAACCAGATTATGGGCAACTTAAAGGGGCTGATGAAAGCTTCTTCCCAAAGGCATCTTCCAGCCCTATGATATATGGTTACTTATAGTCACTCCCTAAAAGAGCTCAATGGCATGGGATTCAATATGAGTGAAAACAAGTTTGGATACTCAAGGGAAATAGATAGAAATAAAAGTGTAGCCTTAAATAAAAAAGCCAGAAACAATAACTATATATCAAAAAGAAATAATTTAAAGAAGATCAATAGAGTTACGTGAAAATTCTTTTGAAACAAGCCAGCTCACAAAAGAAGCCCCTGAAATTGTTTATAAAGATGCTGAAAAAGAAATGAGCGGTTATCTGACTGAAATTAAATACTCTCCACTAAAAATAAAAAGGAACATATGAGAATATAGGAATAAAAATGAAGTTTCAGTTCCCATTTCTACTCACCATAAATCAATCCCTGAAAATAAGACAAAATTGTAAAATACAACCCAATATGTGCAATACAGTAGTTTTCAAACCTGTTGAGATAAATGTAGATCATTTGGTTTAGAACACATGAACTCAGTCACAAAATGTATTTCAACTGGAACAAGTTGAATGTTAATTTAATCAATGAAGCTTACATTTATCTAGGGCTGAAAACAAAATTAGTCAACCACAAAACAAAAATAAAAAATACAAAATTCTGACAATGAGATAGCAAATGCATGGAACTCAAATTCATAGCGCACACAGTTAAGCCACTTGCTGAAGCATGCTACATCAAATTTGATTATGAGTGTGTGGCAAATATTATACAAACAGAGAACACATGAGGTTCAGTCATAAAAGTGATGAACTCAAACATAAAACGCCTCATTTTTTGAAAAGATTGGTTATTTTTGGGACTCAAATTGGAAATAGTGGATTTCAGGAGTGAATCCACCAAAATCTATCCAGAGAATTAAAGCATTATTTTCAATGTATGTACATCTAAATTTGGATATTTATGTCTGAGAGAATGTCTCAAATAGGAGCACTCAATTAAATAAAATTAATTCCCTAGAAATTATTTTCCTTTCTGTTTTAATAGAATTTTTATTGCTTTTTGTTAGTATGAGTTTTTCAAGTGAAGATAACTTTGACGTTGTCAAGGAGCAGTACCAGGAGCTACTCCAAGCTCAGGCTGCTGATCAAGGTAGCACAATCAACCTGTTTCCTGTGTACACCCAATTCAATGCAAGCTGTGAGGAGGCTGAGTTGTATGTGTCACCAGGCTCATCCACAGATGGATTTTCTGATAGCCAATATGATTCTCTCCAAGACCAGCCCAACCTGCGCCTGTGCCACATTTTAGAAACTGGATAACTGTAGCCCCCTCCAATCCAATCCATCCATCACTTGAGAGTTTGGGCCAATCAGAACAAGCCCTTCCTAATCTGAGTCCCCTTATCCCTGAAGTCTGCCAAAAACGCTGAATCATAACCAATGAAGTGATAGAGGTGATTGTGAGCCTCAATCAGAATGGCATTAGTTTTGCCAAAATAGCCACTTGGCTTCAATTTACTGAGGCAGTGATTAAGCGTGGGTTCCAAGCCCTCTTGAAGAGAGGTGGTGCAAAGCTGGGAAAGAAGCCAAAGAAGCAGGTTGACTCTCAGATCAAGGAGGTTTATCCCTTCATGCTTGACCTTCTGCAACAGGACCCATACCTTCAATTGACTGAGATCTGTTGCCTACTTGGGCTCCAGGGCATATTCATTGCCAGCTGCATAGCACAGCTTTGGATGCATGGGCTTGTAGTTGGTGTTCTGGTTATGGCCAATTGGGCCATTATTTTTCTTGTTATGCCTAGGCGCCAGATTAATTATTTTATAACTTAATCACATTATTCATATTCAAATTATTCAGAAAGCTTAAAATATAATCAATCCAAAAACTTTAGTTGACCTTGGGCTTAGATGATTTTTTTAAAAAAATAAGTCATCAATTTTAGATTTGAAAATTGCAACTTATAGTATTACTGAAAATATCTTAAGTGCTACTACAAAATGCAAACCAAAAATATTTATGATGAGTTGCATGGGAGAGTAATAGCATCCCCAAAGCTATAAATGCTATTACCCTATCCTTGGCTCATCATAAATATTCTTATTTTGTTTCAGAAAAAAAGTTTGTTGTTTTTGAAAGACTAATAACTCTATTTAAAATACACCCTCTAGTAAGTTGCCCTACTTCATGAACTTGCCCCAATACACCACTAGCATCTTCTGATATTTTTGTTTCTCTGGTATCATCACGTGATTTCAAATGATAAGTTATCTCAGAATATTCTGATAAACTTTCAAATGTTAGAGGTGAAGTATACAATTTCCCATCTTTCATCAAATATGAAAGATTGATGCGCAGATTTTTAACTTCAAGCTCTCTTTTTATAGACCTAACTTTTCTTTCATAAATATAAAAGAATGACTTTTGAGAAACATTTGAGCCTGATAGCACTGATTTATATAATTCTTTTCTTTTTTCTTCTTGCTTAAAAATATTTTTAAGATCATTAATATTCTTAATATAAAGCTCTTTTTCTTTTTCTTTTAACATTTTTGATATTACACCAAAGTGACCATCAACAATGCTTTTTCCATGACATTCAACAAAACAATTATATTTTATAGAACCCTTAATATATTTAGGTGCCTCTTTAAATAAGTAATATAAAAATTCATATGATCTAAAATGATTTCCATTATCAGTCCACACTTTTATATTTCTTATTTTTTTAAAATCCATCTAATTTAAGAAGACTTATTTAACATTCACCTGAAAATAAAGAATCATGTGATAATATTTGAGACAAAAAAGCATGATATTTGTATTTAATTTTATTGTTTTCTTTAAAAACTAATGCAAACCCTAATAATGAGATAGGTTTTTTTGAATAAAAGCAATTATTGGTCTCAATTGGATCACTTCCAACCTTTAAGTTTTCTTTATAATCTATAACTACAACACAAGACTCATCATCTAATTTGTTAATATCTTTTTAATATTCCCTATTTTGATGAATATAAAAGTCTTGGTGCTGCTTAATAGTCTTTAAGTCATTATCTATAGATTCTGGTAATAGTAAGTTTTTACTTTCACATTCTTCCTTCTTTTTTAGTGAATTTTTTAAATTACAAATATTGCACATATCAGTCTGTTTTTTTACTTTTTATTATATTTTTAGGGATTAATTTATAGTAAGTAGAAATTGAAACTGAAATTTCATTTTTATTTTCATATTTTCATATATTTGTTTTTAAGAGAGAGTATTTTATTGCAGTTGAGTATTCACTCATTTCTTTTTCAATATCTTTATAAAAATTTTCAGGCACTATTTGGTAAACTGGCTTGTTTCAAAAAAATTTTCCAGCAATTTTTTATTTATTTTTTTAATGAATAGTTCTTATTTTTTGGATTTTTTGTTTAATCTTACATTTTTATTTATATTTATTTTTCTTGAGTATCCAAACTCACTTTTGGTTATATTAAACCCCATATCATTAAGCTCTTTTAAAGAGCCCCGGGAAGTAACCAGATATCAAAAGGCTGGGAGATGCTTTTGGGGAGAAGATTTCAGGAAATCCTTTAAGTTTTCAATAAATCTATTGCCTTTTTGATTTTGAATAGTTGGAAGGAACTGAGATCTCCCAAATTCAGTTTGAGTAAGGAAGTGATTGATGAAAGTATCAAGATAATCACCAGCAATAAAGAGGAATACATTTTTTAACATTGCAACTCTTTCTCTTTTTGTTGAAGCTCCCAAGGGAAAAAATGCTAGTATGGTAGAAGTAAATTTAACTGAAGACATGGTAGTATTTTGAATCTGTAATAAGATCAGATCTCTTAAATGTGCCTTAATGATGGAGTAGTTCTGATCAGAGTGTGGCCTTTGAATGTGTCTTTTGGATTAGAAGCTCTGTGGTGCTTTAGTTTTTATAAACCAAGCTAAATGGCACCATTCTGAAAGAAATGGTGATAGCTTTTACTATAGTTTGAACTTGAATTTATGTTTGTAGAATTAATTAAATACCCAGTTTTTATGCACAAGTGATTCATGTGAAGCAGCTAAGCATCATTATTACATCATATCCTCTTTATAATCAATGAAAATCAATTAAAATGATATATTCACTTAGTTGTAACTCTTCCGTATGTTTTTAAAATGATAAAATATTAAAGAAATCTATTTAAAGAATGCTTAATTTGAGGTTTGAAGCTCACTTGAACCTTAAAATTAATCTAAATAGTGATAATAACATTCTAACTTCAAACTACCATAAAATTCTAAAGAATTGAGCTTTTTGAATAAAATAAAGTGCAAAAATAAAGCTCTAAATCTTATCTTTAATTTTGTCAAATAAAAAGTATATTGTTTAATAAAAAATTAATTTTTTTTAGTTTAAAGCAATCTATTTATTTCATTATCAAAATAATATAATAAATTATGACACATGCTCTTTTAAATTGCTTTTGCTTTAATATTCATTATATATATTATATTGAATATTTTAACTACAATAGAAAGATAAGATTCTTAGCTTCATTTTGATTGTTACAGTGTAAAAAATATTAAATATTTGTTGATTTATTACTGTTTCAAATGTAAACATTTTTAATTTGATTTTTTTCAAAATTGAACTGTGTTATGCTGCGGCTTAAGCAGCATGTATATTAGAAAATGGCCTAATTCCTAAAATAATGACCCATATGTTAGTCCAATTGCTAATAATTTTAAAGTTGGGTTTACAACAACATCTTGTTGTTCAAACACCTTACCCAAGCTAGAAAACCCACTAGTTCTGATAGAGGTAAAATCTGGTCCATCATCCAGTCTCAGCTTTTTTTAGAAAATAAATATAACTAACTACCAGCTTACCAGGCCCCTATGGATTCTCCTCCCACCCCAAAACTGGGCTATTCCTCTGTCAATTATATACCAGTAGACAACTCCTCAAATCAACTGTTTGTCATCCTATACATTATATCAATGGGGTAAATGAGTTTATTATTCCTGCAGCTGGCCTCTGGTCCTGGTTAAGAACTTTATTATTATACATTATCAAGCTAGCCCATATCTTATGACAGGCTCTGCCCGCTAGCCCTATCCCTGAAATTGAAGGGCCAGCTGCCACAGTATATTATCCTAACAGTTATGGATGATTAGCCTTGGAAGATATAGTTAGATGATATCAAATATATTAGCTAATATTTTCAAGATTATTAATATATAAAGGCAAGTATATATGTTCATCTGTAATCTCACCTTGTGTGCGCTTGAGCCATAAGAGAATTAATTGAATTGGGGTTTCTGTATTCTTTAGATTTAAAGCCAATGGCTTATCCAAAAGCGTGATTTAGCTCATCCTTACATGAAATTTATCACAATAATATTTAAAAGCATGGGTTTGAATCCTATGGAGTGTGGCCTAAAGTGTGTTAAAATGAGGATATAGGCCACTTGGACTTTAATAGACTTATATTTAACTGCTTAAACTTTTAAATGACAGTTAACCCTTGAAACTGTAGCAAGAGGCTTATCTGTGTAGATTATTCAGATATAGAATTTTTGGATTAAAACTGGAAGGATGCAATATACAGTAGTTTTAAAAGCTATGGCAACTGTCAGAAAATTGCAGACCATGGTATTTTATCATCTGCCAGATGATAACCTAAGTCTTCTAACATTAGAAAAGTACAGAGAACCTGTGACTTTGGCGTAACCTTTGGCCTGGAATATTTTGTTGCCATCAGAAGTAGCAAGTCTGACAGGGCCCAAGGCCCAAAGGATTTGGGACGGTTCTTCCTACTTCTGGATATAGGTTCATAAGTTGTTGTCCCTACATTTTACTATAGGGCTTAATACTGTATGACGACATTATGATCTTTTGTTCTCCATTAATAAAGCCTTAATAGAGGATCACATTAAGGATTTAAGACTTGGATTAATAATCAAGTTGTTAAGAAATCATCAGTCTTTTATTCTAATGGACTGGCTTTAAGGCGGCCTGCCTGCCCACATTTTATCTGAGTTAGCTCATGACGCTAAAGGAGACTGAAGTAGCATTAGGGTGACACGGCAGGAGGCCCAGCCTTTTTGGGGTGGTTTTAACGGAAGGCTAAATTGACATCTTCCAAAGATTGGTATTCTTTCTGTCTACCTGGGCCACTTCCAGGGCTAGCTAGCCTAGCCAGTGGTTGGCTACTAGTTCACGGAGATAATTGTTTCACTTAATCAGAGCTACTCTAATACAATAGGCTCAAAGCCTTTTATCTTTTAGAGTAGTTGGCCTGATGGCCCAGTTCATGTTGGACTCTTCTAGATATAATGTAGATGACAGTTCATATGACAGCCCTCTTGTTCTAGGATTCATTTTAAGTTTTAGAATAGTAATTATTATGGGAAGCATGTTTGAGGTGGTGGTTGAGGTGGATTAATTAATGAGCAGTAATTGCATATACAATTAATTAATTGTAATGCATGAGTATGTTGATGCCAGGATATTATTTGATCACTAATACCACAACCCACGGCCCACATTATTTTGTTGAAACCCTTCCTAAGAGCAATTAACTGCTGGCCCGCGTTAATTTGTTGAAACCATTAATAAGTCAATATCCAGAAATCCTGACAGCAACAAGCAAAAACAATTCAGATTTAAACAAAATGAACTCAGATTTAAAATAAATTAGTTTTAAATGAATTTAAATTGATTTAAAATAGATTTGGATTCATTTCAATTTTGTGTAAATCTGAGTTCATTTTGTTTAAATCTGAGTTCATTTCATTTAAATCTGAATTGTTTTTGCTTGTTGCCATAGCTTTTAAAACTACTGTATTGTTTAAGATACTTACATATGATTGGATGTTTAAACTCTTTGTTTGTGATTAAATTTATTAGGGAAAAAGGTGATTGGTTATTTTAAAGAGATCTGATTCAAATAAAAAATATAAGTATTATTTAAGTACAGTAGTTTTAAAGGCTATGACGACAAGCAAAAACAATCCAGATTTAAATGAAATGAACTTAGATTTAAGCGAAATTAAAAATAAATGAATTTATATTGATTTACAATAGATTTGGGTTCATTTCAATATGCGTAAATCTGAATTCATTTTGTTTAAATCTGAGTTCATTTTGTTTGTTGCCATAGATTTTAAAACTACTGTAAGAGATGGTTGGTTTTTTATTTAGAATTTATTTATTTTCAAGAGAAACAATATAATATTCTACTAGGGGTTTTCACCTGATACAAGTGGATGCATAATTTTTCAGAGTCATCCCCGCTTACTATTGCATTGTCCTGATAAAAATACTAGTGAAGTATATTGGTAATAATGATTTTGAGACTCATTAAAATAATTTTTATGAAATTTAAAGTTTCAAGATAATTTTATTAGATAATTAAAATTAAAATAGTACTAAACATGATAGCTCTAGGTGCTCTAGATGCTGATATATAGAGGCAAGTGCTGGACTTTGTCTTGTGTCATAACTAGGGCTGTGTTGGCCCAAAAAAAGACAATTACGGCAAATGTCCTAATTGTCCCGCCCCCTCTTCCCCATAAACTTTTTTGGATTCCCCTACACTGGGGGAATCCAAAATTTCTATAAAAAAGGTCTCAGAAGGCTTTCTGCTTTCTGGAAATTGAGAAATTTAATATATATTTATAATAATTTTTTTAAATTTTTAATTTAATATTTTTAATTTTTAAAGAACAGAAAAAATAAATTTTTTATTTTTAAAAAAATCTGTAACAACCACACCCTTCTGTGGGTGTAGAAGTAAACAATTCGGAGATAATCTTCTCAAAGAAGATTCTCTCAAAATCTGACACAGCCCTAGTCACAACCAAAGGCCCAGTCTTGATTTGATCCATCTAAATTCTCCTTAATTCACACAAAAAACCAAAACAACATATCTCTGTGAATACTAAGCCACTTTAATATTCAATGGCTTTTTTAAAGCTACAGGTTAGCTTTACTTTTTGAAGGGATTTAGAAAATCAGATTTAAAAAACTAAATTATTATTTTAGCTCTGCTAACCTTTCAAAGTAAATACTCCACTTATTTAGGTTTCCATCAATATTTATACTTGGGAAATGCAATTTTATTTTAAGCAAATAATAGTTGAATTTGCTTCTAAGAAAGAATTTTAAAATAACATTTTTAATTAAAGAGATGATAAGTAGCCCCAGCCTAAAAAACCAAATATATTGAATCGATTTTTAAAATTCAACTTTATCTGTTCTTGGACGGGGAACCACTAAGTCATTCCATACCTCTGTCTTCGTTAGTCATAGCTGCTAGAGGCTCAATCAACTTTTTATTTTATTTTGATTCCTGGTGTGATAGCGTTAACGACGAATTCGAACAAATCGGTTAGCACCATCTGACCACTATAAAAGTGGATTCACACCAGATCAAATAAGCTGTTCTTTATTCTTACTTTAATTTGGGTTTTTTGCAGTTCACCGCTACACTGGTAACTTGGTTAATGGGAACGACAAGTTATTATCGGTCTCCGTAATATAAATATACCATCTTAATGTATAAATTAAAGCAAAGCTACTTGATCCCCTCTAGCCAATATTTCCTGTGTAATTTAATCCAAATATTCCTTAATTTCTCCAAACAAAACAAGCATTGCTTTATTTGGTAGTAGCTGGATGGGCAAGCATTGATCACCCAGTATACTTTTGTTGTTTGATGCCTGGCCCAAGTCTAACGCCTTCTACTTTAACTTGTACAGCAATGGATTTAAACGCCAATGAATGACATTTGGGGGATAATTATAGTTTGTATTCAAGCTGAGATGATGTGAATTTATGGTTTAATTGGAGAATTCTGTATGTCATGCAATTACAGAGGGATTTGAAGCCGAGGAAAGTTTGGATGTGGCTAATTTGTCAGCCTCGGAACGAGAACAAATGGAATCTACTTGAGCATCGAGTGTTAAAAAGAATGGGAATTAAATTTAGGATGGTTGATGCAAGATGGTATGATCCAGGGGTTTAAGCAGGGGATTCCGGAGCATTGTAGGTTAAAAAGGCGGGGTTGAAGTTGGGTTTAGTATGGAGAATTTCGACAAGACGCCCCTGCCCTATCCTCAGTTCTATATTCTGCTATGCGTTCGGTTTATTGAGCCCATCGCCTTCTCGCTGCTGTTTCCGTTTGTGTATTTCGTAAGTGGATTTGGATTTAGTTTTTAATCGAAATAGATGGTAAAGGATTTCAACCTCACTGAGGACCCAAGCATGATCAGCTACTATGCTGGGCTGATCTCGTCGTCGTATGCGGTGGGGGGGTTCCTGGGAGGTGTGCCGTGGGGGATGCTCTCGGACAGGATTGGGAGGAAGCCTGTCATCATGTTGGGGCTGTTTGGAACAAGCATCAGTCTCTTCATGTTTGGGTTGAGCACAACTCTGCCGTGGGCAATGACAACGCGGTTCATGGGGGGCATTCTAAATGGCAATGTAGGGGTGATCAAATCAATGGTGGGGGAGATGACTGATCGAACCAATCGAGGTAATGCTCTATTTTGCTTAGCTGACGTTTAGCCGATGCCTTTGTTTATATCTCAATGATTCTTGGGCTTGGATTTATTGTTGGTCCAATCATGGGTGGGTTTTTGACTCATCCTGTAGAAAACTACCCTTGGCTCTTTGGAGGCAGCCATTTCCTTAAGGAGTACCCCTACTTTCTGCCGTGTGGCTTGACTGCCTCCTTTTGCTTGATTGGTTTTGTCTTTGCCCATCTTTTTCTTTGGGAGACGCTGCAGCCAGATACTTTGGCCACCACACCGCTTTTACAATCCAGCTCTGATGACAAGCTTCCCGATATGCCCAAAGGGACGTGGCTTGTGATTGCCAGCTTCATGGGTCTGTGCCTGTTTCTGGTGATGAGCGATGAGCTGTTTCCGTTTTGGGCCAGCACTCCAGTCAAGGATGGTGGGCTTGGATTCAATTCTAATGACATTGGGGCCTTGGGGTCAGCAATGGGGGCGGTACTTGTGTTTATCCAAATGTTTCTTTTTGTGAGGATCCAAGAGCGGGTTGGCACATTGAATCTTCTATGTGGTGCATATCTGCTTTACATCCCACTATACTCTGCCATGCCCTTGGTACGGACAATGCTGGTTAGCAACCATCCCCGGTTGGCATGGGGTCTACTCCTGCTTCTAAATTCCGTAAAGACTTTTTGCATTGTTGTGGGGTGCACCACAATAAACATCCTGCTTCCAGAAACTTGCCCAAACAAGGCCAGCCTGGGGAAGATCAACGGCATCTCCAACTCTCTTGGCTCATTGATGCGGGGGGTTGGGCCTTACATCTGTGGTGTAGTTTACTCCTGGTCACTATCCAATCAACTTCCCTTCCCCTTTGATTACCACTTCACGTTCTTCCTAATCTCTGCTGTGAGCTTAGCAACCCTCTTGGTTACCAGAATGATCACTCCTGATATGGTTGCGTATTAACACAAACACATGGTGGCAGGCAGGATGCTAAAAAACCAAAGCTGAGTTAAACCTAGCTTTGCACACTCACAGAATCCTGCTTTGGTATATTTTCTGGTATTCTGGAAAAAAGGGCATTTTTATATTTTTATTAGTGCCAGTTTAAAAATATTATTTTATAACCTAGTTGTTAAAAAGCTGAGTAAGAGGCAGACTGCCAAATAGCAAAGCTGTGTTACACTTTTCTTTACTCTTCTATGGTAGCCCACTAGTTTGCTTTTCTAGTCCATAGTTGACAAAGGCTGTTTAAAGATGATGGTAACTGTCAGTAATTTTGACCAAGCAATGAAGCCAATTATGACAGAGCTTGCAGATATGGATTACAGCAGCTGAGCACCATAAATTAGTAATATAAATGTATGTATATTGAACCAGCAGCAGTCTGCTGACCTGAACCACTAATTAACCAATTATAAGTGCCACTGCTGCGCTTAGTTGATACATGATTTGCCACCAAGCCAACTGAAAATTATTTCAAGCATTGCAGCACCGCCTTGCAAATATTGTGGGCTCCAAAGTGTCACACTACTTTTACGTCAAGCGCCAAGGCGCTGGGTTTAATTCCCCATAATCTCAAATTCCCATATTAATCACATTATTAAGCATTGAATCTGAAATATTTTCAGGATATAAGGAAGTGATCCTGAAGCTACTAAACTAACCCACACCAGCAAGGGCCACCTGTTCTGGGTGAAGATGAATATATTCTATTGGTTGATGTGCAATAAGCGCCAAACCTAGATTACTGATTACCCAAAATAGGGGGTGTAAGAATGTCCTAGAAGACATTGCTGTCACAGTAGGTTCCATCATGCAGGGAATTATCTGCCCAAGCAAGAAGGCTCAAAAAGCCGGGAAACCTTTATCAAAATTGACCGAGTTAATGGATTTAAATCAAACGGTCAATTGGAAATGGGTTACGGCTGCTCCAGTCTGTCAGCTGAAACTGGTTTCCCCTTGCAAATTGACATTGATAAATTGGCATAATTTGAGGGTCACC
This sequence comes from Entomophthora muscae, assembly GCA_014839935.2. Classification (NCBI taxonomy): domain Eukaryota; kingdom Fungi; phylum Entomophthoromycota; class Entomophthoromycetes; order Entomophthorales; family Entomophthoraceae; genus Entomophthora; species Entomophthora muscae. The sequence continues at coordinate 150,122 of QTSX02000116.1, forward strand.
TGATACAAGCTTGTTAATCAGCATGGTTGTCAGAAATTGGTCACACAAGGGTTCTTTGCAACCTGGACCAGATACTTACTTGACAATGTGGAAAGATAGGAGGCCAAGATTCAGGTGGTATTGCTTAGTCAATTTTCTGATATATATTGAATAATTTTTACTGTTTCAACTCTAAGAGTTGAGTTCTCCCAAAATTTTACTCAATAAAAATCATTTATCCTCAGTTCTAATTTATTTTTCAAAATTCATCCTGTGGTTGGGTTGTTACAATATATTCTATACAATCTGATTCTCAACCAAATCATTTCTGGAAGATGGGGTCCTGCAGTTGGAACTTTGTTGTTGGTGCCGCCCAATGTTAATTTTGCGCCAGCCAATCTTGAAGCCCCTCCCCCCATTCTGGAAACTGAAAATTGTGTTGCCTCCCAATGTCCAGAATTTTATTCTGAAGATTTGTTGATGTTGTCTCAGGCCATTTATCTTGGGCTACTTTGGTTAGGATTGATTGTTCTGCTTAATCCTGGTATTACAATTGGAAATTTTACAAAAAGATATTTGAAGCCACATTGGTGGTTAATCATTAATTCTATGTGGATTTGGGTGGTAATTCCCCGTCACTTAGAAACAGCTTTGTACTATCCCGCAATTTATGTCACAATTGCTAGCAGCCCAGGGATTAACCTTTGAGAAGGTTAAGAAGAATTAATCTCAATAAAATCATCTTTTAATCTTAAAATACTTTTGTGTGTTCAGGAGCCATTATTTGACAATAATTATATTTCCATTTGATCCTGGCTTTTCTGGTACATAAATACTCATATCCTCATGTATGGCTGTATTCAAGCAATTGTCTTGTATCATATAATACTAAATAATTGTGGTGCTGTAATACAAAAAGCGCACCAGTACCTTTTATTTTCTGTAATAAAAATATTTAGATATGGGTGTTAAATTTTAAAGAAATCAGTGAGTAAAAATCCACAAGTGATGACAGTCTTCCAAAAGAACAAAGCTGTTCTATGCTCAGCTTTACTCTTTTACAGCAGTTTGCTAAGATGTGTTTCTAGTCTTATAAATGAAATACATTTATTAGTTTTGAAATTAATATTACTATACATTCAATTATATTTGGTATCCCCTAGTTGTTAAAATACATATTTATAATGGTAGGATATACTATCTATAAAGACATCATCTAGAAAATGCTATCTATAAAACACCATATAGACAGATGACATCTAGAAAATGTGTCCTAAAACGCCATCTAAAAAAGCCATCTAGAAACCTTATGTCAAATTTTGCTAAACTGCACTGGATAACTTAAAAATTAATAAAAGCCCAAAAGCATTTCAAAAACAATAAGAAAAAATATGGCTAGACTCAAAATAATCCAAAGATTCCAAATCTTCAATAATAATGTGAGATCAGCTATTAGTAACTATAGTGTGCAAAGCTTCAAAGTCAACACACCCCAAAACCGTGATATTTCTGTATTAATTTTTGACCCTATATTAAATTTTTATACTAAAAATTAATTAAAAATCAAATATTTGAAAGAAAATAATTTATTGCTGGAAAAAATGAATTGAGCTTTAGCCCCAAGAGCCTTGGCAACACTTTTGAGATGGTCAAGGGTCCTTTTCTGGTGTAACAGGTTGAAACCTCCTTAGTAACACTTTCAAACTTGACCTGCTAGTCTGCATGCTTGAATAAAACAGCTTTGCTTTTGATGGCCTGGGGGTAAGCTGGTTCTCAAGGCCATTCTGGGTTTCAGCTTATTGATAATCACAATGAATCTGGGCTTCTTTACCTTAACCATGCAGAAAAATTGGTTGTGTCAACCTTCAAGTGATAAGGTGGTCTTAGTTACGCTGGCATTAACCTGATTATAGCAGTTCCAGTTAATGGAGTTACTACTCTTTCATATATAAATCATTAATAAGAAATTTTGAAGTTGAAACTCAAATATTTAAGATCCTTCTATGATAAGGAATAAAACCACTATATTAAAAGTGTTTTTTTAATGGCTGTGTTACTGGGAGATAGTACTATTAACGTGAAGTTAATTTGAGTTGATTTATTATGTCAGGATTCTCCTAAATTTTTATTCCTGCTGCTAGTATTCACTTTACTACAATTGATTCTTTTTAATATCCTTTATTTAGGATCTTCAACAATTTTTTAATTCCCCAAGCACCCCTCTTCATTTCCTTACTTTTTGGGTCAAATTAACCTAAGATTAACAGTTAGTTTCAATTTCAAACTTACTTTCCTTTCACAAACAAGTTTTGAACCCGGTACCTATGCGCTAGGTTAAGTTTAAATCAGTCCAAGATCAATTACCTTTTGCTTTTGCTCTGCTTCTCTCCCTGCTTACACCAGCAGCTTGGACTAAGCTTTCCCGTTCTTCTGCCTCTGCTTTTCTTGGTTTAAGCAAACAATTAAACACCGGCTTCCTTGTTCTTCCCTTTACCTTATTTTAACCTTTTTAAGTTAAGATAACTTGTAAACATGTGCTTGTGGTTGTTCTTTATCCCTTAACCAACTAACTATCCTTGGTTAGTCTCCACACCCTTTACTTTTACCTCAAATTCAAGCAGCAATAAATAGCTTGAATTTTACTCAGTATCAACTTAAGTTGAGATTGTTTGACTTGTACTCCAAAAGGTACTTGTTAGGTTTTGTGGCTTGTGTTCTTCTTCAATTTTTAGTCTTGTTTAAATCTTAGTCCATGATTCCTTTTGACTTTATCCTTCATCAGTTAGGCAGCTTCTATAGTAGCACCCACAATTTAATTGTTGATAGCTTTAATCCCCCTGCTAGTGCAGACCATTTCCCAGACTTAGAAATTGACTTTTTAACAAAATTGCCTGTCATTAAGACTGGTCTCTATTTTATCTTCTTAGGGTTAATAAATTGCCTTAGTCCTTATTTTACTTTGTATAAGCTCTTAGGAGCCTTAGTTCAGTTGCTATTGCAAACTTTGCCTACCTTTTTGTATTTGACCAATATAAACATTACGTGGTTAAAGGCTTTAGTTTATAATCATCTTTTCCAGACCATGAGACCTTACATTATCTCAACTTCACATGGCAATATGCCAGAATTAAACTTTTCTTTCTCAACCATTCTTTTGTTTGTTTTAGCAGTTGCCTTATTTTGCACCTTAGCTTTGTCCTTTTTATTATATCTTATTTCACTTCTGTTCTTTAAGAATAAGTCACCCATTGATAAGGATAATACAGAGAACATTTCCACTTCCCATAGTAAGACTATTATACTAAATAACATTTCTAAGTTTAAGCAATTATCTAATTCTTCAGATAGCACTTTCAATTTATTAGCTTTCACAAAAGCAAACTTCCTAGCATATCCTTTGGAGTTAGACTCAGACTCTCAAAAGGTTATCTACCTTGCAAAGAAACTCAAGGGCCCTTTGCGCAGTTGGTTCTGTGAGTCACCTGTTTGTGATCCTTCCATCCTCAAGAGCTACAACTGATTTTTATCCAAACTGCTTGCACACGCCGCCAATGAAAGAACTGAAGAGGAGTATGCCACCGCCCCAAACATGCGCTTCTCAAACTGCACCCAAGGAACTGGGCCCTTGACTGATTACAACAAGTGCTTCTGTGAAATACAATCCCAATTAAATGCTACTCACTCCAAAGCTTGTGACTTTTATATGCTTGGCTTAAACCCTGATCTCAAGGCCTTTCTAATCCACCACAACCTTCCCAAAGAGTTAGAACCACTCATGAAGACAGTCTCCAAGTGGGAAAAGAAGTTCAGAACTATATCAAATTCACTTCAGCCTCAACCAGTCCCAGCCATCAACCAGCCTACCACACAACTGACAACCACCTCACGCTCCTTTTCTACTGTAAGACCATCCAACACTTCACCAGCCTCTGCCTACAAACCAAAGGAGGGTGGTGGATATTGTCTAACTGCTGCTGAAGCTCTTTGCAGACAACTGAACAAGCTGTGCTCTTACTGTGGACAGGGTGACCATTTGGTGGCAAACTTCCCAGATCCCAGAAAAATCCCCCACCCAAACCCGGAACTAGAGCCTACTCTGGATAAAACAACATCAGATTCCACAGGCACTCCCAACCAAACCCAGCTCAATAACATCCAAACCCCTGGAAAGTCTTCTCTGCCCTTCATCCAGATTGTGATTCATGGCCCTGTCTCCAACATCAAGACTTTTGCCTTGTTAGATATGGGTGCCAACTTAAACTACATTGACTCCAGACTAGCCAAAGCTCTGAAGCTCACAACTGGTTCAAAGATAGACACCTGTGGCCCCAAAAATTTGCCTATGACAGCCTTTGAGATCAAGCCACCCATTCTATTCTGCCTGGGGAAATCCGCTTTCCACTCTCACTTTGTCAGCTCTGAGTCACTAAACTTCCCTGTTTACCTTGGCATGAATTGGTGTGAGGAGGTTGGCCTCATTGTCAGATGTCAAAAGCGCATGGTTGATTTCTACACGCATGACATTCCCTGCTCCCTAGACCTCTTAAGAAAACAACAGCTGCCCAATAGCTTTTGGAACTTCAAGATGCTAAACTCCTGAATTATCCTACCTTCATCAGAGACAGACCTGGCCAACAATGGAATCCCTCTCTGCATAAGCAACTATGAAGAGGTATTCAGCAACATGCAATGCCGCAACCTATCTCCCCACAGACCATACAACATCTAGATCAACTTGACTGAAGGAGAAAACCCACCCTGGGGAAGAATCATTCCGTTATCTGATGCCAAAAATAAGTTGCTCTTGGAATACATTAACAACAAGCTCAGTAAGGGTTTCATCACTTGCTCTATGTTACCCTGCTCCTCTCCTATCTTTTTTGTTGCCAAGTCTGATGGTTCCAAATGACCATACATTTACTATTGTGCCCTGAATGCTATCACAATCAAAGATTACTTTCCCATTCCATCTTCTGAAGCCCTCACAGAATGCCTCTTGGGCAGTCAAATCTTTTCCAAGGTTGATCTCCGTGCAGCTTTCAACCAGATCTGTGTTGCCAAGGGACACAAATGAAAGACTCCTTTCCACACCCCCTTTGGCCTCTACAAGTACAAGGTTATGCCTTTTGGCCTCTGCAATGCACCTTCAATGTTCCAAGCCCTCATAAACAAGGTCCTCTTTCCCTTCCTGAACAAGTTTGTGGTGGTATATCTTGACAATATCTTAATCTACTCCAAGAATAATTCTGACCACATTGATCACCTTAGAAAAGTCATGGCTAGGCTCCAAGAGTACCATCTTTACTGCAAGCTCTCTAAGTGTTGCTTCTTCCAGACAAGCTTAGAATTCCTTGGATATATTGTAACCAAGGAAGGATTTGCCATTGCTCCAAGCAAACTTGATGCCATCCTCTCTTGGCCAGTACCAAAGAACCGCAAAGAACTCTGTGGTTTTCTTGTCCTTGCTAATTACTGCCGCAAGTTTGTCCCTGGATTCAGCAGCATTGTCCTTCCACTCACAAATATGACCTTCACCAAGGTTGAGTTCAAATGGTCTGCTGAAGCACAGGACTCCTTTGAGCGTATCTGCCACCTGTTTGCCACTCCCCCAGTCTTTCTCATGCCTGATAGCAACAAACCCTTCTTCCTGGAGACCAACGCCAGTAACTATGCTGTTGATGCTGTCCTTCTTCAGCATGGGGGGATGGTATACTCCATCCTGTAACTTACTACAGCCAGAAGCATCTTTCTTCTGAGAAGAACTACCCTGTTCACAATAAAGAACTGCTTTCAATCATCAAGTCCCTCAAGCATTGGCACCGCTACCTCAAAGGAACCCCAGACCCTGTTAGCATTTTCACAGACCACAAGAACTTGCTGTTCTTCACTCAGGCTTGTTGCATATCCCAATGACATGCCCTCTGGGTGATCAAACTTACCAACTTTTTGTTCACCATCACTTACAAGAAGGGATCCCTCAACGTCCTCCCTGACCTACTTTCTTGCCTCCCTACTGCTGCTGACTCTGATCCTGAGTACAAACAACTCAACATAAAAGCAGTCATTCCAGCATCTGTCTTCATCAATCAGATCTCTTCAACCCCTTTTCAACTTTCCAGACACCTATTCCATTCAGAAGGCCCAATCAGAAGACCCTTCCTCCAACAAGATCATCCAGAACCTGTTATTCAAAGCAATGCCCCCCTCAGAGTTCTCTCTTGAGAACAACCTGCTTCTGTTCCGCAAACTGGTTATGGTACCCAATAAGGACTTGCAGTTGTAAATCACAATTGGATTCCATGACTCCCTTCCTGCCGGACACTTAGGTTATAAGAGAACCCTGACCCTTATAAAGTCACACTACTGGTGGCCACAGATGGCAAAGACCACCAAGAAATATGTTGCCAGCTGTCTAGTATGCCTCAGAAAAAAGAATTGTACTTCCAAGCCATCTGGTCTCCTCTGTCCTCTTCCAATTCCTGAAGGCTCCTGGCAAAGCCTCTCTATGGATTACATCACCCAGCTACCCTTGTCTGCAGGCTACCACACAATCTTAATAGTGGTTGACCGCCTCTCCAAGGAAGCCTCTTTCTGCCCCTGCCAGACAACTGTCACTGCCAAACAAACCGCTGTGCTATTTGTCAAATATATATTTCCCCATCATGGAGTCCCTTGTGACATAGCTCTGACCATGGTCCCCAGTTCACCTCTACATTCTGGTAAGATCTCATGGCCTCTCTTGGGGTAAACTCTCTCTACAGCACTACATATCATCCACAGACTGATGGACAAACTGAAAGAACAAATCAAACCTTGGAACAGTATCTCTGTTGTTTCATCAATGAGAAGCAAGACAATTGATCTGAACTTCTCCTCATTGCCCAATACTCCTATAACTCAGCATACCATGGATCTATTGGCATGACACTGTTCCAAGCAAATCTTGGTTACACTCCTTCCTTCCTCCTTGACCTGCAGGGTTACTTCTGCTCACAGTCTGCAGCCAAACTTGCCACTGCAATCAAGGAAACACAGACCCAACTTGTTGCCCACCTCCAGTCTGCCATCTTAGACTAGAAGAAGCACTACAACAAGAAAAGAATTTCAGGCAACAAGATTTAGCCTAGCAATTTGGTACTCCTCTCAACTAAGAATCTCCTGGTTATTGTTGCCTCTTGCTAATTTTGTCCCCGCTTCATTGGACCTTTCCAAGTAATGGAGAATATTGGAACTACTGCCTTCAGACTATCTCTTCCTGAGCACTTCTGCATCCACAATGTTTTCCATTATTCACTTCTTCTGAAGCTAAGACAACCTCCTCCTATCCACCAATCAAAGGCTCCACCTCCTCTTCTTCACCTCCAAGGATATGAAGAATACAAGGTACAGGAAATCCTATCTCATTGCACCCTCCAGTCTGGCACCAAATACCTTATCCTATGGAAAGGTTATGATCTTGAGGACTCCACTTGGGAACCTGAAAAAAACCTGGCCCACTGCCAATAATTACTTAAAGCCTACCAGGATCTTCATAATAGCAGCTAAGGGGGGTACTGTCAGGATTCTCCTTCATTTTTATTCATGCTGCTAGTACTCACTTTACTACAATTGGTTCTTTTTAATATCCTTTAGTTAGGATCTTCAACAATTTTTTAATTCCTCAAGCACCCCTCTTCATTTTCTTACTTTTTGGGTCAAATTAACCTAAGATTAACAGTTAGTTTCAATTTCAAACTTACTTTCCTTTCACAAACAAATTTTGAACCTGGTACCTATGCGCTAGGTTAAGTTTAAATCAGTCCAAGATCAATTACCTTTTGCTTTTGCTCTGCTTCTCTTCCTGCTTACACCAGCAGCCTCAGACTAAGTTTTCCTGTTCTTCTGCCTCTGCTTTTCTTGGTTTAAGCAAACAATTAAACACCGGCTTCCTTGTTCTTCCCTTTACCTTATTTTAACCTTTTTAAGTTAAGATAACTTGCAAACATGTGCTTGTGGTTGTTCTTTATCCCTTAACCAAATAACTATCCTTGATTAGTCTCCGCACCCTTTACTTTTACCTCAAATTCAAGCAGCAATAAATAGCTTGAGTTTTACTCAGTCTCAACTTAAGTTGAGATTGTTTGACTTGCACTCAAAAAGGTACTTGTTAGGTTTCGTGGCTTGTGTTCTTCTTCAATTTTTAGTCTTGTTTAAATCTTAGTCCATGATTCCTTTTGACTTTATCCTTCATCAGTTAGGCAGCTTCTATAGTAGCACCCACAATTTAATTATTGATATCTTTAATCCCCCTGCTAGTGCAGACCATTTCCCAGACTTAGAAATTGGCTTTTTAACTAAATTGTCTGTCATTAAGACTGGTTTCTATTTTATCTTCTTAGGGTTAATAAATTGCCTTAGTCCTTATTTTACTTTGTATAAGCTCTTAGGAGCCTTAGTTCAGTTGCTATTGCAAACTTTGTCTACCTTTTTATCTTTGACCAATATAAACATTACTTGGTTAAAGGCTTTAGCTTATAATCATATTTCCCAGACCATGAGACCTTACATATTATATGTGGTCAAAAATTAACATCATAATTTATTACCAGTTAATTAAAGAAAGGCTTGAATTTATCACATAAAAGTATAATTTATTGTCTGATTCCAGATGCTGTCTTTCTAGATGGCGTATTTTAGGGTATTTATTAGGTGTTTTTATACTCAAAAAATCTTATTTGTCTAACACTCTTTTTATTTTAATTTGTGATAGCGTTTTCTAGATGTTGTTTTTCTAGATGATGTATTAGAAACCAATATGTAAAAAATAACTAATTGTTATTTTTTATTATTTTATTTTAATTTTGCTGATGTAAATCCTGACTCTTGCAAATTATTTTCTAGATGGCGTCTTTCTAAATGGTGTTTTCTAGACTTGTATTGCACCTTTCAATAGCTAAACCAATTATTTTGGCAAATAAAATTTTAGATAGGGCTGCCATTTTTTAGAGGTAGGTGTTTGAAACAGTAGTTTGGGCCAGTAATAAAAGGGAAAGGCTTTGTAAATCAGCTTTATCATTTTATAACAGCCTGCTGGTATACCTATTTAAACCCTAGCTGAAAAAATGTCTTTATTTTTTTACCAAAGCTTCACTTTTTATATCTGTTTTTATTACCAGATGTTAAAAGGCCTGCTTAAGGATGTGATAAAAAATTCTGTAAATCATAATTTTCTTTGTTTTATTATATTTATAATTATATCAGATAAGAATGAGTGAAGGCTTTGCTGATTAGCCCTATTAAGCTATTCAAAATCTTACTTTAAAGACTAGTATTTGTCTATGTGCTATGTCATAAGGAGACAGCATGCATATTATTAAAATGTGGCTAGGATTGCCACTGTATCAAGTATTGCTTTATTGTATTTATTGATGGGGAGGTAAACTGATTATCAACTATACATAAGAATTCTTTAAATTTAGTACCTGTAGGGAAAATTGTGGAATTTTCATATCTTACATGTCAGGATACAGCAACTGTGGTAAGTTCAACTCCCTAGTGATTGACTCCCTTAAACTTGACTCCCTGGTAGTTGACACTATAGTAAAGTGAGAATTCAGCTTTTGCTCTGATCAACAACTGGAAATTGACACTTTTTTAATTAACAGATATTGATGTACTGAAAACTTTTAATATAAAAAATTAAGCCTTACAGCTATGGTATACTAAAGTGATCCCAGAGAGCTCAAAAATGCAATAAAACAGTACATAAATAAAAAAGGAGAAATAAGCAATTATTTCTCATTTTACTATGTAATTTACAAATTCACTATAAAAATATTTTTTATTACCATAAAAAATAAAATTCCAATGAGAAAAAATTAAACACAAACACACCAATAAAAGCTAAGCAAAGTATTAAGAAATATTAATATTTATTTGATATAGTTCATATAAGCACAACTGTGAATATCATATGTTTTATTTGGAAATTAACAAACATTAATATATTTCAATCACTTTCAACTATAGCTATTCATCTCAAACTTACCATGCATAAATAGAACAATCACTGCTATCTAATTAAATTAAAAAACTTAAAAATTAAAACTAAAAACTAAATATCAAAGCTAATAAGTAAAAATTAAAGTTAAAAAGTTAAAAGTAAAAATCATATAACTGAGCAAGCAAGCAAGTTTATTTCTCATCATTCTTTCCCTGTTTCATTTGGCCCCTTCCAGGAGGGCATTGGTAATAAGCTCAAGCTGCTGCTTAAGCTCATAGGCCTTATACTTGTGCTTGGCTGCACCCTGGATGGCCTTGGTGAAGAGGGTACAGCAGGTGGTTGGCTTGGTGGGGGGACGCAGCTGGAGAGATCACACAGCTTGGAGATGGTTTTCTCCTGCTTGTGCTGCAGGAGGGAAAAGAACTTATTGAATTTTGGGTGGAGCCCAAAGTTGGCCTTGAGGTGTTTGTGATACGCCTCTAGCGCTGAGGTGGTCTTGAGCTCACCATTCACTGCCACCCAGTACACATTCCAGCTGGCCTTGGCACAGGCCTTGCCTTGCCTCTGCAGGACAACCTTTCCAATCCACTGGGGCTTAAAGTACTCAAGGAAAGGTTTGAACTCTGGGTGCTTCACTATGTAGGGATCCTTTGAGAGCACCTCAAACCCCTGTGCAGTGTGCTCTGGCTTTAAAAAAGCCAAGGCACTAAATTGTGCCAGCACAAATCTACAGGTGTCCAAAGTATCCCTCTGGCTCAACCTACTAAGCTCAGTATGGGTCTGCACGTTACAAGCAACTGCTTGGCGGAAGTGGAAGTGGCACCCCTGCACCTCCCCTCTGAACAGCTGCTCAAATGCATTGAACTGAGAAGGCTCAAAGTCCATAATGCACATGCAAGGCCCAAGAGCTCTTAACGTTGCCTTTTCCTCTGAGTCCAGGGTGGCCTGGTCCTTGTCAGAGGCAGGTGGGTTGGCGCGGGTGTGGGGGGAGTCTTCTTGGATTTGTCATTGTCAGTGGGAGGAAGGAGGTCAAGTTCTTGATGGAGGATAGAGAACACGTGGGTATAGATGGCCTCGGTGGCCCCAGGAAGAAGAAAGAATGCAAGTTTATCACCCAGATGTCAATCTGGGCATGGACCATCCAGAGCTGCTTGAACATCCAGGGGCAAGTGGCAAAGATACCATCAACTAGCTAGGTTGAAGCCCTTTTCAACTCCATCAGGTTTGCTGAGTTGAGTAGCAGATGATACGGTCCTTGGCGGCAGGCCCGTCATCATGGAGCATGAAGCACTCCCCACTCAGAAGCTGCTTAAGCTCATGAGTGAGTGTGAGCACCAAGAGGACATCAGAGGCCTTGGGGGGAGGGGGATTGGCAGCAATACGCCTATTACTGATGAATTTGACCAACTGCTCCTGTGTTATTACCAACTTAATATTGTTGGGTTTGAGATTTTGCAAAGCCTTTATGGTCAGATCAGAAGCGCAGAGGTTAGCAGAGGTGGGAATGACCTGAACAAGGTACCATTTAAGCATCTGAGTGATTAGATGATTGGGTGGCTTGCAAGTGTGCTCCCCCTTCTCATCTGTTACTTGCTCCCAGCCCTTAGTGTATAACCGGGCACCACAAGTCTTATCTTTACAGACAAGGTGCTTGCTCTTGGTCTGCTGCTTTTGGTTGTTGCAATTGAAGATGTAGATGTCAGCAATGTAACCAGGGCCCCCTTTACAGACATGATGGGGAAGTAACAGGGGAAGCGCTTGGGAACTTTAAACTCTCTGTCCACATTACAGATATTGTGGATTGCCAGTGGATCCCAAGCCACATGACCAGAAGCTTTGAACTTCTTGGAGTACTCCTCTGGCTCATCTTGGGGATCAGATGAGGGAGGGGGGAAGAGCCATCAGGAGGGGGAGGGGAAGGGTTTTTTGAGTCCTGCTTGGATGCCCCCTTTTTCTTACCAGAAGAAGAGGTGGGCTCCTTGACAGCCTTTGAATTCTTGGTATGCCGCTCCTTGGTGGGCTTGGAGTCAGCCTCTGAGTGGTAAAAGGAGTGGTCAGTAATATCACCATCAGATTTATTGGGGGAGGAATTTTTGGGGGAAGGTGAAGGGGATGTGGAAGATGAGGGTGGAGGGGGGAGAGAAGAGTAGGAGGAGATGGATTGGGAGGAGATGTGGTTAAAGACTTTGCCTTTGCAGCTTCTTGGCACGCTTGGGAGTGGAGGCAGTTTCTTTGGAGCCCTTAGAGGCTTGGCGCTTAGGCTGTTGGCTGTTCTTGTTTGATCTTGTCTAAAGAAAAGTTTGGTTTTTAAAAAAATAGTATGAGCAATATAAACACAAAGGTAAAGCAAAGTAAAAGTTAACTTAAAAGTATTCAAATAAAGTTTTATTTATCAAGATAAAAAACATAAAAAAGTAAATAGAAGCAAAATAGAAACTCAAAGTATAGATATAAAGGTTAAAACAAAAAATAAGTGAATAAATGATGAAGCATCAAAGATGTTAGGTTCAGCATAACATCTTAGTGTTAAATCAATGTAAAAGTTTAATTGAAAATCAAAAAAAATATGAAATATTATATGGAGAGCAGCAGAAAAAGTAGTAGATTATAATAGCAAAAAAAATAAAAAATTATTATGTGGATTTTTTTATTGAGAGTTGAAAATTCAAAACATAGTAAAGTGTCAAGTTTTGCACTGTCAATCAGCCAGAAAAAGCTGAATTCTCACTGTTGAGTATGCCAGAGTTAAGCAGAAACATCAAATTTACTATGGTTTTCCATATAAAACTTGCTTAAATTTAAAACAGGTTTGAAAGTTAACCCAAAAGCAAGGCAGTTTTGTATGCTCAAAAATTAAAAAAATACAACATAAGTTAAAAAAGTAAATGAGTGGAAAGGTGTTTATTAGTGATAATAATGTGCTGTGAGGAGCTGGGAGTGAATAATTTACCATAGTGTTGGTTAAAATGTCCAGAAGCTCTCTGTACTAATCCCAAAGTTAAAGTGTCAAGTGGGTGAGTGTTGAGTGGCGCTCATAGTGCGTCACATATTAATTTAGCCTTAATTCCAAGCCTTTGATTAGTTAAATCCAAAACCAATTGCGTGTCAAGTGGATAGAGTCAAGCAAAGAAAGTGTCAAGTTTCAGTTTTTTATAAATTACATATGAAATCTCTTAATAAATTGGGCTTAATTTATGTGGCACCACTTAATCCAAAAACCCGGGAATGACATAATGTAAAACAAGTGGGGTATTTGATTAATGTCTATACCACTAAATACAGTATAGTGGTGCTTGGGAGCCTAATCAACAACTATGGACACTAATAATAAAAATATAATAGTAAATAATAAATTTTATATAAGTGCATATGTATTTTATTAATAAAATTAAAGATTGGCTTAAAAAGTGTTGAACTGGTCACTTTTTGTTTTAGAGTGTTAAACACAGGTTTTTTCATTTCTATTAGTAAATCTACTTATAAATTGCCCCTTAAATTGGTATTTTATATAACTAATTTATTAAACAGAGATGATTTCAAGTAAATTTATCCTTGGTTTTTGGTTCCAAACCCCTAAATTACTAGTAAAAGTTAGCTTAAAATTGGTTAAGCCAAAAATACTAATAGATTCACATATGCAGCACTTGACTCCTTGGTACTTGATAAGGTGTCAAGTACTAGGGAGTCAAATTTAAGGGAGTTGAACTTACCACAGTTGCCAGGATACCACATCCCAGTTGGGGTTCTGTTTTACTTGGCTGCTAGCTTGCTCTGTTTAGGAGGAGGGAAAAGCCCACCATAGGGGGTGCTAACTTGATGAGATAAGATGCTGATCAGCCTAAAAAGGCCCAAAGTCTGGTGGAGGGCATCATGGTGTCAACTAATTCAGACAAGGTATTGTAGGCTATGCCTGCTTATTGACTGGCTGTGGGAGGAGACAAATATGGGGTGGGGGGGCAGGCAGGCAGGTTTGGGTGTTGGGAGTGCTTCCATATCTGTCTGATAAGCAGGTAAATAATTATACTTCTTACAAAATATGGCGGCTGGGTGCTCATACCAGGCTCCTTTGCAATAGACTGTTTGTGGAGCTCTCTGTTGGCCCAGAAAGTCTAAGCATAGTATATTGTCCAAGGTAAACTCCTTGTATTCCAGCTTAAGTGGGTAGTCAGAGAAATACAGTGCGCCAAATAGTGCTCCAGGGGCAACTGTGGTAAGTTTGACTCCCTGGTGATTGACTCCCTTAAACTTGACTCCTTGGTAGTTGACACTATAGTAAAGTGAGAATTCAGCTTTTGCCCTGATTGACAACTGGAAATCCACACTTTTTTAATTAACAGATCTTGATGTACTGAAAACTTTTAATATAAAAAATTAAGCCTTACAGCTATGGTATACTAAATTGACCCCAGAAAGCTCAAAAGTGCAATAAAAATAGTACATAAATAAAAAAGGAGAAATAAGCAATTAATTCTCATTTTACTATGTAATTTACACTCTTCATTATAAAAATATTTTTTATTGCCATAAAAATTAAAATTCCAATAAACTGAAAATAAACAAAAGCACAACAAATAAAGTTATGCAAAATATGAAGAAATATTAATATTTATTTGATATAGTTCATATAAGCACAACTGTGAATATCATATGTTTTATTTGGAAATTAACAAAGATTAAGATATTTCACTTACTTTCAACTATAGCTATTCATCTCAAACTTACCATGCATACATAGAGCAATCACTTCTATTTAATTAAATTAAAAAACTTAAGAAATAAAACTAAAAAATAAATTATCAAAGCTAATAAGTAAAAATTAAAGTTAAAAAGTTAAAAGTAAAAATCATATAACTGAGCAAGCAAGCAAGTTTATTCCTCATCATTCTTTCCCCGTTTCATTTTGGCCCCTTCCAGGAGGCAGTGGCAATAAGCTCAAGATGCTGCTTAAGCTCAGAGGCCTTGTATTTGTGCTTAGCCACACCCTGGATGGCCTTGGTGAAGAGGGTATAGCGGGTGGTTGGCTTAGTGGGGGGACGTGGTTGGAGAGATCTCAGAGCTTGGAGATTGTTTTCTCTTGCTCATGCTGCAGGAGAGAGAAGAACTTATTAAACTTTGGATGAAGCCCAAAGCTGGCTTTAAGATATTTGTGATAAGCCTCTAATGCTAAAGTGGTCTTCAGCTCCCAGTTGACGGCTGCCTGGTACACGTTCTAGCTGGCCTTAGCGCAGGCCTTGCCTTGCCTCTGCGTGACAACCTTCCCAATCCACTGGGGCTCAAAGTACTTGAGGAAAGGCTTAAACTCTGGGTGCTTCACTATGTAGGGATTCTTTGAGAGCACCTTGAACCCCTGTGCAGTATGCTCTGGCTTTAAAAAAGCCAAGGCACTGAATTGTGCCAGCACAAATCTGCAGGTGTCCAAAGTATCCCTCCGGCTCAACCTACTAAGCTCGGTGTGGGCCTGCACATTACAAGCAACTGCTTGGCGGAAGTGGAAGTGGCACCCCTGCACTTCCCCGCTGAACAGCTGCTCAAATGCATTGTTTTGAGCAGGCTCAAAGTCCATGATGAAAACACGAGGCCTAAGAGCTCTTAGCCTTGCATTTTCCTCCAAGTCCAGGGTGGCCTGGTCCTTGTCAGAGGCAGGTGGGTTGGCGCAGGTGTGGGGGGAGTCTTCTTGGATTTATCATTGTTGGCAGGAGGAAGGAGGGCAATTGCTTGGCAGAGGATTGTGAACGCACATGTGTAAATGGCCCCAGTGGCCCCAGGAAGAAGAAAGAACACAAGTGGAATCACCCAGATGTCAATCTGGGCATGGACCATCCAGAGCTGCTTGAACATCCGGGGGCAAGTGGCAAAGATACCATCAAATAGCCTGGTTGAAGCCCTTTTCAACTCCATCAGGTTTTGCTGAGTTGAGTAGAAGATTATGCAGTCCTTGGCGGCAGGCCTGTTGTCATGGAGCAGGAAGCGCTCCCCACTCAGAAGCTTCTTGAGCTTGTGGGTGAGCGTAAGCTCTAAGAGGACGCCCAAAGCCTTGGGGGAGGGGAATTGGCGGCAATGCGTTTATTGCTTATGAACTTAACCAACTGCTCCTGTGTTGGTACCAACTTAATATTGTTGGGTTTGAGATTTTTCAAAGCCTTTATGGTCAGATAGAAGCGCGGAGGTTAGCAGAGGTGGGAATGACCTGAACAAGGTACCATTTAAGCATCTGAGTGATTAGATGATTGGGTGGCTTGCAAGTGTTCTCCCCCTTCTCTGCTGTTACTTGCTCCCAGCCCTTGGTGTTTAGCCAGGCCCCACAAGTCATATCCTCACAGATGAAGTGCTTGCTCTTGGTTTGCCACTTTTGGTTGTTGCAATTGAAGATGTAGTTGTCAGCAATATAACCAGGGCCGCCCTTTACAGACATGATTGGGAAGTAACAGGGGAAGCGCCTGGGGACTTTAAACTCTCTGTCTACATTACAGATATTGTGATTGCCAGTGGATCCCAAGCCACATGACCAGAAGCTTTGAACTTCTTGGAGTACTCCTCTGGCTCATCTTGGGGATCAGATGAGGGAGGGGGGGAAGAGCCATCAGGAGGGGGAGGGGAAGGGTTTTTTGAGTCCTGCTTGGATGCCCCCTTTTTCTTACCAGAAGAAGAGGTGGGCTCCTTGACAGCCTTTGAATTCTTGGTATGCCGCTCCTTGGTGGGCTTGGAGTCAGCCTCTGAGTGGTAAAAGGAGTGGTCAGTAATATCACCATCAGATTTATTGGGGGAGAAATTTTTGGGGGAAGGTGGAGGGTCTTGGAAGATGAGGGGGGAAGGGAAGAGGAGTAGGAGGAAATGTAGTTGGAGGAGATGTTGTTGGAGGAGATGGAGTGGGAGGAGATGGGGTTAGAGACTTTGCCTTTGCAGCTTCTTGGCACGCTTGGGAGTGGAGGCAGTTTCTTTGGAGCCCTTGGAGGCTTGGTGCTTGGGCTGTTGGCTGTTCTTGTTTGATTTTGTCTAAATAAAAGTTTAGCATTGTAAATAATAGAGGTATGAAATATATGAAACACAGAGGTAAAACAAAGTAAAAGTGTAATGAAAAGTATTCAAATAAAGTTTTTTTTCAAGAAAAAAATAAAAAAGTAAATAGAAGCAAAATAGAAACTCAAAGTAAAGATATAAAGGTTAAAACATAGAAAACAAGTGAATTTATGATGAAACATCAAAGATGTTAGGTTCAGCATAACATCTTAGTGTTAAATCAATGTTTAAAAACAGCAGGCTTGACCCGCCAGCAAGGTTTCAACCAAGCGGGTTTGTGACCCGCAATCTGATTATCCAGTCACTCAAAGCCAGACTAGGAAGTCAACTTGAATTACCAAATCCAACAACATGAACAGATGATGATCCTCTACAGTGGATATCTTGTTTTGGCACTTGACTCATTATCAGGATCAAGCCACCCCCTTCTTCCATCAACCATGTGATCACCAATCATGTTCCTGTTATCCATTGATTCACATGAACTATATAATCACTAACTCCCAATAAAGATTATTATCTTGCTTCTAAATATTTTTCCTCTTGTAATTCTGCTAAAACAGCACAGTTACAACATTGGTAGCACAGGTAGGATCTCCTTCCTAACTTATCTTGAAAAGTTCTGCCTGTTGCCCGCACACGCCGCGGCCAACAAATCCTTGACAGAATTATGGCTGGCCTTCCGCCTGACTGGACTCTGTACACTCCTGGTACTGCAATATCCAATGGTTTTGTCCTATACCAAAACACGGTGATCCTGCTACCCGGCTTCAACACCATGTCTGCACAAGGTTTCTTCCAAGCTCTGCCAGCGATGCCGCAACCAGCCAACAAAACCACCATGCCTGCCTATGTAGCCCAAAGACTACAAAGCACCACCTTGGAACCTTTTGCTGAGGCCAACAACAACAATGCTGCCGCATGGATCCAGTCCGCCCAGAGCAAGCTAGCTCAGATGGAATTCCCACAGCAATTTTGGATTGCAGAGATTTCAATTTGCCTGACCCATGACACTGGCACCTGGTGCAACAAGTTGCATGAAGAGCACACAGACAAGAACTAGGATACCTTTAAGCAAGACTTCCTGACAAAATTTGTGCTAAAGGACACAGCACTCATGATCATTTGCCAAGTAAAGAACCTGACCCAGACAGGCACTGTAAAAGAACTCACCCGCGCCTACAAGGAACTCTGCCTTTGTGCACCATCCAATATGGCTTTTGACACCCCAGCCACACACCTCATGTACTACAATACTCTCAAGCTGCACATGATGAGACATGTAAACCTGGATCAGGTGACCAACCTGCAAAGCCTATACTGTGAAGCAGAAAAAGAAAAAACAGACATCCAACGCTCTGCACAAGGCACAAACTGGGAAACAAGAAAGACCCAAGGATTCCCATCCAAGCAGGTGCTCCTCTCAACCACCCCCTGGAGGCAACAGGAGCAACGCCAACCACAAGCCCACAGGTTCTAACAGACATGGAAATGGAAACAATGGCCATTCAAACCGTACTCATTTCCGCGTCACTGCCACACAGGGCAACCAAGATGAGGGAAAAGCCCAGGGAGAGCACTAAGCAAGCCAAGCTCTCCCCAAGCAACTCCTGACTTGCCCAACAATGAATACCAACCTAGGACGTGGACCAATACCCAATGATCCAGGTGCCCTTGGAAGACCCAGTACTGTACACCATTGCCAGACATCCCAATAAATTAATGTCCTATCCTTTCTGCTTTTGCAGTTACACAGGCTCAGCACTCTTGGACTCAGGAGCAGACCAAACCTTAGTTAACAGTAGCTTTGTGGATAAGTTCAAGCTGGCCACTAATCCTTTGTGGATTAAAAATATGGTCCTGGCTGATGAACACCAGATTGCTGTGACAAGGGAAACTTCCCCCTTCTCCGTCATGCTTGAGAACCTTCACTCCACCATCCAAGATCCCATCATTGACTTTCCTAAGTTTGACATTGTACTGGGACTAGACTGGTTACAAAAGAACAATACTCACGTAGACTGGGAAACCTCAGTGTTGACCATCAAACGTGAAGGTGTCAACCACTAAATCTACCCTGACTCTGTGGACCAACTGCTCTGCAATCACGTCTTTATGCGCATCACAGAGACCCAGGACAAGAAGAAAGATTTAAAGTCAATTGACTGGTACTCCTGCCAGTACAAGATCATACACTTCAAAGACCACCAGGATACCTCTACGCCTCAGGACTGCAATATTGTGGCCTGCCACCCAGAAATCTGTAAGGAAGTGTTACCTGGGCTGCCCCCTGAGAAGCATATTCAGCACTCCATCCAACTCAAGGGGGCTGTACCCAAGGCGCGCCCCATCTACAGGCTGACCCCAAATGAAGACAATGCCTTACGCGCCTACCTCAAGGAGGCATTGGAAAAAGGACTTATCTGCCCCTCACAGTCTCCCTTTGGGGCCGCCATATTCTTTGTGGCTAAGAAGGACAGTACCTTATATCTGGTCACAGACTACCGCGCCCTAAAAAAAGTTACCATTAAGAATTGTTACCCTCTACCACTGATTGACAACCTCTTTGATGCCTTAGGAGGAGCCACTGTCTTCTCCAAGATTGATCTAACTGCAGGCTACAATTGAATTTGTATCAAGGAGGAAGACATTCCCAAAACGGTCTTTTGCACTAAATACAGCTCCTACAAATGTGTGGTGCTCAACTTTGGCATGGCCAATGCCCCGTCCACCTTTGTAATCTTTATGAACAAAGTGTTTGCACCCCACATAGACAAACACACCCTATTGTACCTAGACAACATTATTGTCTACAGCCCCTTGGTGGAACAGCACCACAAAGATCTGGAAGCAGTCTTTGCAACCTTGGAACAACACAAACTGTTGGCCAAGCCCTCCAAGTGCCAGTTCTTCCGTGAGCAACTACCCTTCCTGGGGCATATAGTCTCAAAGGACAGCATCAAACCCAACAGTCAAAAGATAAAAGCCATCTTCAAGATGCCACCACCCAAAGATAAGTTGGAACTCTGCACCTTCTTGGGAATGGTGGCCTATGTACAGCGTTTCATACCTGACTGTGGCGTTCTGACTACCCCCTTATCTGCCATAACTGGCGCCAAGTCTAAGTTTGTGTGGACCCCCCCCCCAACGTGACCTCTGTTTTAGATGCCTCAAAGAGAAGCTCACAACAGCTCCCATCCTGCAATACCCCAAACGTGATGGGGAATACCAGATGGAAACTGACGCCTCAGATGCATCCATTGGGGGAGTACTACAAATTAAAAATAGTGACAGTGACTTCCTGCCTGTAGCCTACAAATTGCAGAAGTTGACAGATGGCAAGTGTTGATACCCTATCCGCAACAAGGAACTGCTGGCTATTGTGCACTGCCTAGTCAAATGGCGTTGCTACCTAGAACGCCAGGAAGAATTCACAGCATTAACCAATCACAGCACTCATCTATTTCAAGACTCAAGAAAATCTGTCACGCCGTCAAGCGCAGTGGATGGAACAATTGGAGAGATTTAAGATGCTCATCCAGTACAAGCCTGGGGCCAAGCTTGCCATGGCAGACACCCTTTCCTGTCTGTATGTCTGTGCTTCAAGAGGAGAGAATGGGCTCAACCCAGACTGGCCTCTCCTGGTGTTACAAACAAAAAACAAAGGGTTCCCCCCCTGGTACCACCAACATAACCAAAGAAACAGTCATCAAGAATGAGCATCTCTTCACTGACGTATATGGGACTCTTAACAGAAAAATGACTGACAGCACAACCATTTCCTACATCCCCACACATCAGCAAGTTGACACTATCCTTTGCTATCACAGAGACCTTGGACATACCAAGAGCAGAAACCTATATGAGTTCCTAAAACATAAAGCCTGGTGGCCAACCTTATACCGCAATGTCCAGGAAGTCCTAGACCAATGTGAGGTGTGCAAAAAGTTTGCCAAAAGCAAAACCCCGCCAAAGTCAGTACTTCCCATCCGCACACAACTATCTTTTAAAGTATGGACTCTTGACATTGTTGGCCCCATGCCAGGGAAACACAATGACAAGAAATGCATCATCACTGCCATTGAATTTGCAATAAGATGGCCAGTAGCCCAAGCAGTAAAGGCACACACTAGCAATGATGTTTGATAATTTATTGGCAAAGAAATAATCAGCAAGTTTGGAAAGCCAGAACTCCTGATAACCAATGGAGGCAACAAGTTAACATCTGAAAACACCAATGTGTACCTCATCAAGAATGGGGTCAAACACACTGTAACAACACCATACCACCCACAGGCCAATGGACGAGTAGAGCGGCTTAATGGTAGCCTTGTGCAAGCCTTAGCCAAACTCACTGCCGGGAGACCTGAAGACTAGTATAAGCAGCTACAGACTGCATTACTTGTGTGTTGAGCCCAAGTGAACAGATCCACCAGAAAAAGCCTGTTTGAACTGGTATACGGCACACAGCCAAATATCATTCAGGCATTGACAGGACCCAAACTGGAAATTCTAAGTGAAGTCCCCCCTTGCTCAGACCCTCAAGTAATGGAGGCTAATTGCAAGCAAACAGCCAAAGAGAATGCGCGTCTGCAAAAGACATTTGTCCCCATCCGCAATAGACATGAAGTTGGGGACAAAGTATGGGTCATGAATGTTGAGAAGAGCAAGTTACAACCTGAAAAAGTGGGGCCAGCAATCATTCTAAAGGTAAACAACAATAACACTTACCTCATGCAAGGGCTTGACAAACTAAACAAGACAAAACCCTACACCATGATTGCCTACAACCCTACAAAGCAAGACAGAAACAACAAGAGACTGCCCTACCAGCTACAGAACAACAAATAGTTCAATACAGCGCCCGGGCTTGTGATGACCTCCCTGACAACCTGCCCCCAGAGGAGGCCAACCTTCAGTTGGGGGGTGTCAAAACAGCAGGCTCAACCCGCCAGCAAGGTTCAAACCAAGCAGGTTTGTGACCTGCAATCCAATTATCCAGTCACTCAAAGCCAGACTAGGAAGTCAACTCAAATTACCAAATCCAAGAACATAAACAGATGATGATCCTCTATGGTGGATACCTTGTTTTGGCGCTTGACTCATTATCAGGATCAAGCCACCCCCTTCTTCCATCCAACTGTGTGATCACCAATCATGTTCCTGTTATCCATTGATTCACATGAACTATATAATCACTATCTCCCAATAAAGATTATTATCTAACTTCTAAATATTTTTCCCCTTGTAACTCTGTTAAAACAGCACAGTTACGACCAATGTAAAAGTTTAATTGAAAATCAAAAAAATGTATGAAAATTATATGGAGAGCAGCAGAAAAAGTAGTAGATTATAATTGCAAAAAAAATAAAAAAATTATTATGTGGAATTTTTTTTATTGGGAGTTGAAAATTCAAACTATAGTAAAGTGTTGCGTTTAGCACTGTCAATCAGCTGGGAAAAGCTGAATTCTCACTGTTGAGTATGCCAGAGTTGAGAAGAAAAATTGTTTTTTCTATGTTTTTTACATATACAACTTGCTTAATTTTAAAACAGGTTCAAAAGTTAACCCAAAAGCAAGGTAGTTTCATATGCTCAAAAATAAAAAAAATACAACATAAGTTAAAAAAGTAAATGAGTAGGAAGGTATTTATTATTGTTTAAGTTATGCTGTGAGGAGATGGGAGTGAATTTTTTACCATAGTGTTGTTAAAACGTTAAGAAGCTCTCTGTACTAATTCCAAGTTAAAGTGTCAAGTGGATGAGTGTCAAGTGGAGCTCATAGTGTGTCACATGTTAATTTAGTCTTAATTCCAAGCCTTTGATTAGTTAAATCCAAAACCAATTGCGTGTCAAGTGGATAGAGTTGAGCAAAGAAAGTGTCAAGTTTCAGTTTTTTATAAATTATATATGAAATCTCTTAATAAATTGGGCTAAATTATGTGGCACCACTTAATCCAAAAACCCAGGAATGACATAATGTAAAACAAGTGGGGTATTTGATTAATGTCTATACCACTAAATCCAGTATAGTGGTGCTTGGGAGCTTAATCAACAACTATGGACACTAATAATAAAAATATAATAGTAAATAATAAATTTTATTTAAGTGCATATGTATTTTATTAATAAAATTAAAATTTGGCTTAAAAAGTGTCAAACTGGTCACTTTTTGGTTTAGAGTGTTGAACACAGGTTTTTTCATTTCTATTAGTAAATTTACTTATAAATTTTCCCTTAAATTGGTATTTTAGATAACCAAATTATTAAACAGAGTCAAGTTTGAGTAAATTTAACCTTGGTTTTGGTTTTGAACCCCTAAATTAATAGTAAAAATTAGCTTAAAATTGGTTAAGCCAAAAATACTAATAGATTCACTTATGCGGCACTCGACTCCCTGGTACTTGACAAAGTTTCAAGTATCAGGGAGTCGTGTTTAAGGGAGTCAAACTTACCACAGTTGCCCTCCAGGAATACAATAAAATACAGGCTGGGTTTCAGGAACTGCATCAGGAATGTGGGCCAATAAGACAGGATTTTCTGTTAGAACAGTAGTGAAGTGGAAAACAATTAAGATTAAAAAAGAATAATATGGTAGAACCAAGGTTTCATAATTTTATTTTTTTTATAATGACCAATATCATTTTAACACAACTTCACAGAGTTTAAATATCATTCAAAATGCTAAGTTCAGACTAAATCATCACCTGATAGCTGAGTTGCTCAGTTTCTTCCAGCCCAAGAGTTACAGGACCATTCTGAACCTTCTGACCTGTCATTTTGTCTGTTGAAATGACCTCTATCTGACAGTATGAAGATAACATCTATATGGCTTCATTATTACTACTGGTGTCCCCTTCATCCTGGATCATGAGACCTTCAGAAACTATAAGCCAAGTCAACTTTTCCCCCATGCATTGTACATCTTATGAAGTAACTTCTGGGTCACTGTCTGGCCAGAAATCACATGGACAGGTGGCCCAAAATACTAGCCAAGCATCTGAAATCACTTTGGACTTTGACTCTTTATGCTGAGCATTAGTCCTCTTTTGGATAGCCTGTCAGTTATGACAGGAGTGACACCATGTTAGTTCAGCGCTTCCAGCAATTTAGATTTTTTTGATCAATCACCAGCTTATAAAGCTTTTCCACACTCTGCAAATTCTTGGCCAGGAAGGCCTTCAAATTCCCCTGATTAATCATATTCAAATTGCTGCCTGTTCCAGCTCTCTCATTATCTAGCCGTAAAAAACACAGGCAGGCGGTCCAAGGATCTGCAGGATCCCCAAATCCATCAGAGCCTGATCCTGAGTTTGATTCTCCTAGATGGAGCTTATCAATTCTTTTGAGAGAAGTTTATTCATGACACTACACCCAAATTTAGCTGTAAATCTTAGAAACTCAGCTGTGGTTAAAATATATTTAATAGAGTCTATCATTCAATTAGAAAATTTTAAAGTTATTTAAATTTTCAAATTCCAAATCTGAGCAAAATCAATTCAACTTGTTTAAGACAAAACTCACAAAAAATGAGTGATGTATGAATCAGAAGTGCAGGATTTTTAATGTAAAATTTGATATTATTTTTATTTCTATTAATTATTAGATGACATTAAATAATTAAAAAATGTGAACTTTTTGGATTGTCAAATCCAAAGACCAGATTTCAAAATTTTAATGAGGTGTATTTGCAATTGATCAAATCAATGGTCATCTAAAAAGAAAGACAAAGGTCTAGTGTGTATTCATGCCAAATTCTTTTAGGAATAATTGTAAATCCTGAAAGATCACCTAGTTCAATTTTTGGAAGGCAAAATTTAGATGTCTACTACTCATAGAATTATAAATACTTAAAAAATGACTAAAATATGCACTCCTCTTATCAAGTTTATTTTTATAAAAAATATTAGGTCTTCATTCAACAAAAACCAAATCAATGATCTGTTTCCTGGGTTTGATGAAGTTATATAGGAATACACTGAGCCTTCATAATATAGTAGTCACAGCCACTGACAACTCCAACCTGCTGACTTACTCATAATACTACCCTATAATGTGTTCTTTCTCTTACTTCCCCTAGCATTGTTATGAAACAGCACTGTGAAGCAACCAATAAGGCCAAAGGAACACTCAGAAAAGAGAAAATTACATAATTCTAATCAAATAGCATCATTTGAGCCTCAAGACAGACACATTCCTCCCCAATCCAACCAGGCTTCAAGACACAGAAGAAATCTGATCACCCCTGAAACTGTTCTGAAAATGGTAAAAAAACAAGGTATACTTATGTCCATTGAGAAAAAGCATCCCAATTGGTTTTGCAAAGTCCACTGCAGCTTAACCCTAAAAATTTGTTCTTACTATGGTCCTCCTCCCAAGAAGCCACCAACTGAATCCTGTATGCCAACTGATACAACTGATAAGGAGAGCCTTTTGGGGAAGCTTCAAATATGGAATTAAGAAAGAAGAGAAGTATATTTTATTGGATAATAATTTAGACTTATATAGGCTTGACTGTGGCAGAGGTTTAGTTGGATAGAACCTAGGGGTTGGTCATGTGCAGGATGGGTTCAAGCCACTGGATACTTGGACAGTCATATAATATTGCTTGTTTGCCATTCCTGGTATGTCAAAC
This sequence comes from Entomophthora muscae, assembly GCA_014839935.2. NCBI lineage: Eukaryota > Fungi > Entomophthoromycota > Entomophthoromycetes > Entomophthorales > Entomophthoraceae > Entomophthora > Entomophthora muscae. The sequence continues at coordinate 175,735 of QTSX02000116.1, forward strand.
AGTATATTAGAAGGGCACCAAATTGGGCAATGACTGGATATTGAGTAGGTTGGCAGTAGTATGAATAATTGTACATCCAGATCCTCAACACCCCCTCCTTAAGGGGTTACTCTGGTGCATCAGGAGGAGCTTCATTTTCACGGTTGCTGCCTGATGCTCCTGGAGTTGTTTGCTAGTGGGTACTAGCCACGTCAAGTGTTCCCCTTTGCTGAGGCAAAGGCAGGATCTGTGGTATTTCTTGATGACAGGATATTTGGTGCCTTGGAAATCAACTAGATAAGTGTTTCTGTCTGGTCAGTATCTGATGATTCTTTCTGTTCCTCTGTGTACTGAGTCTAGTTTCTTTCTGTTGCCAGCTAGGACCCAGACAAGGGAGTCAATGGGAAGTGGTTCCTCTGTGGAGTTTACCTTTTGTGTTTTGAGCCATTTTATTTCTGCTATTTTAGCTTTAAGGAGTATGTGTTGTAGATTTGGTACTTGTTCTACTGTGGGGGGGGGTTTCCCCAGGGGGATCTTTATGTATGGCTGCTTGTTGCCGGTAATTATTTCTGGTTTGTATCTGTATGTTAGTTCAAACGGTGTAGCCTGTCCCATGATTGGTGCAGACCCGGGATACTAATAATGCATGTTTCACATATAGTGGCCATGTGGTTTTGGCTTTGCCATATATTATTTTCTCTAGGGTCCTGATAAGGCTGCCGTTTAGGCGTTCCACTCTGCTGTTGACCTGTGGCCTGTATGGAGAGGTTGTGGAATGTTTAATATTTTTAGATTTTAAGCGGTCATTTACCACATGATCTGATAGCTCGGTTGCTCCATCAGTTATGATGTAGTCTGGGGTGCCGTAGTTAACTATGATTGCTTTGTTCATGAATTGGTTTATGGTTTCTGCTTTGTGGTCTTTTGTTGCCCAGCAGATGGGCCAGTGTGTGGCGTAGTCAATTTCTACAATTAAGAAATGATGGTTTGTTTTTGTTTCTGGGAAGGGGCCTACTACATCTAGCCCCCAAACCTTGAATTGTTCAGGGTCTGGTACTGGGTTGACTGTTGGCTAGGGAGCCTTTGTGCTGGTGTATTTCTTGCACACTGTGCACTTTTTCAGAAAATCAACTATATCCTGTTTATGGTTGGGCCACCATACTATCTTTTAATGTGAGGTATAGGTTGTTAGCCTTTGTATGTCCTAGTAGGTGGTGATATCTTAATATGGTGTCAACTCTTTGTGCAAGTGGGATGTAGGGAAAATGTTTGTCATTAATGATTTAGTATAAAATGCCATTTGATACATGGAAATAATTTTTGTTCCTTACTAATGTGTTTTGGATCAGTTGGTGTGTTGAGGGGTCTTTCCCTTTGGTTTTATACTCAGTAGTGTATAGGTTTGGCCAGTCAGGGTCCAGGTGGTCAGGGTGATCCTCTCTAGGCTAACATAGCCTAGAGAGAGCATCAGCTGTGACCAGCTCTGCCCCTTTTTGTATTGGATGTCCAAATTGAGCTGCTCTATCAGGGACATCCATTTGGCTTGTTGCCGTGCAAGTGTGTTCTGAGTTTTGAAATAGATTAAGGATTTATGTTCAGTTAGTACTTGGACGTTTTAATGTCCTTCTAGATAACATCTCCATTTCTTGCATGCGTGATATGTTGCTAGCAATTCCAAATTGTGTATTGGGTATCTCTGCTCAGTTTTGGTTAGTTTTCTGCTTTTGTAACATACTGGCAGGAAGTCTTGCTGCCCTGGATGGCAGATGCGTAGGACTGTGCCAATGGTGGTGTCACTGGCATCTGACTTGAGCTTGTAGCACCTGTTGTTATTAGGGTATTGCAAGATTGGTGCTTTGATCAAAGCTTGTTTTAATAGTTGGAAATTCTTGTCACATTCTGATGTCCAGATGAATTTCTTTTTGGCATTACCCTTGGTTAAGCTGTTGATTGGTGCGGTGAGCTTTCTGCAGTCTTTGATGTGTTTCCTTAGGTAAGCTACCATTCCAAGAAAGAATCTAACTTTATTTAACAGAGGTGGAGTGTTGAATGTTATTTTTGGCTTTTATTTTGTCTGTATCTGCTTTGATGTAACTGTCAGAGATAATGTGGCCCATAACAGGAGTTCCTTTTCCATAAATTGGCACTTACTAGGCTTGGCGTAGAGTTTGTTCTTTGCAAGTTGATCAAGTGTCTTGCAGACATGTGTGATGTGTTTTGTTTTTGTTTTTGAGAATATAATGATATTGTCAAGGTAGCATAATGTATTTGAGAGACCATTTAGTGCTTGGTTCATCATAGTGAAAATGTTGCAGGAGCGTTGGTCATCCCAAAGTTTATTACCCTACATTCAAAGGATCCAAATTGCATACATAACGCGGGTTTTGGTATGTCCTTTTCATTTAACTTAAACCTGGTTGTAACCTTAAGAGAGGTCAATTTTGAAGAAAAATTTGGCTCAGGAGAGTCTTGCAAACGGATCCTCTATGAGTGGAAGGTGATATTTATTCTATACTGTGCTTGCATTTAGAGCTTTGTAGTCTGTTACTAGACAAAGAGTGCCTTCCTTTTTTCTTTACAAAGAACACTGCTGCCCCCAAGGGGATTCTGATGGACGAATGAATCCTTTTGCTAGATTGTCCTCAATATGGGTTTTGAGGGTTTGGGTCTCCATGGGGAAAAGTCTGTAAAGGGGTGCCAGCTTGGGCATAACTTTGCACATGTCAATGCCATTTTTGACCTCCCATTCAGGTGGTAATTCTGTGAGCTCTTCCTTGAATACATGAGTGTATTCATTTAGGAGTGCTGCAAGTTCTGGGCATTGGATTTTTGTTATTGATATATTATAGAATTTGGTGTACCTCATAATGTGGATAGTAATGTCTTTGGTTTGATGTTCTGAGTTGTCTTGGTTTATGACCTGGAAAAATACTGTGTCTCTTAGAATGAGGTTGTTGGGTTCTTTGAGGATGTTAAAATTGACTCTGTTGCATTTGATGGTCATGGTTTTTGTTTTCTAACATACGCTGGGGTTCACTTGGGTGAACCAGTCCATTCCTGCTACAATGTTCTAGTTTATGTTGTTCATGACAAGTCCTTTAATGGACGTTTGTATGACTTGGAGTTCAATTCTGAAGGGAGTTGTTTTGCCTTTGAGTAGAACCTTTGATTTGTCTGCCATTCTGGCATATTTGAAGTTGGATTTGACAACTGGTATTTTGTATTTGGTTAAAAATGGTTTGCTAACCATAGTGTTTTGTGCACCAGAGTCAAATAAAATTTTATGTATATATGATTTATACGTGCATGGATAAATAAGAAGTTGTGAGTGATATTTAATTTTTACATTCATAAAAATGGAGGATTGTGGGACATGTGGGATGCAAGCAGCAAAGTTCATGCCTTGGTACAGCTTATTGTCAAGTTGGGGGGAGACATGGGCACTTAAGTCTGTTTGCCCTCCTCTTTTCCCTGTTCCTATGTTTTGAGTTCTTTGAGGTCAGAGAATGTGGGGTCAGATTTATAGTGGGTTGCTGTTTCAGCATTGTTTACTTTGGTGGTGTCCTCCTTCTTGGGACAGAAGTGGTTTGCGCTTTGGCTGCAATTACCATTGTTGCAATTGGAGCTGCCGTTGCTATGTTTGGTGTTATGGCGTTTGTTACCATTAGAGTTTTCTCTTCCATTGCTATTTGAGGAGCGGTTGCTGTTGCATGCAGCATATTCCATGTTTGTGTGTTTTTCCGCGTGCTTAGCTTCTGCAATGAGCGCGGACATGGAGGTATTAGCCTCTGGACGGATGAGGGCAGTGACAGAGGGTTTCATTCTGTTGATGAATGAGTCTCTGGTATCTATATTGTCAGCTTGCACTGGGTTTTAGATTTTGTGGTGTATTTTTTTAAATTCATTGGTGTAAGCCGTGATAGCGGTCTTCTGAGGAAGATCACTGAGCTGTATTGCAATGTCTTGGAGGGATTCAGTGACGCAGAAATTGTGTGTGATGTCTGCTTTGAACTCTTTCCAGTTGTCAAGCTGGTCATCAGTTTGTGAGCTGACCCAGGTGCCAAACCAGTTAGCTGCGGCCTTGTAAAGGCGCTTGCTGGCTTCCTGGACCCATTTCTCATGGGGAATGCGGCTGGAGCGCAGTTTGGCGGCTGTGTGGTCTAGCCAGTTGATGATGCTTTCTTTGTTTTTACCTCAGAACTTGTCAATACCAATGTATTTGATGTTGGTCACTTCACCTGTGATAGGTGGTTGTGCGTTTGTTTATGGTTGAAGAGAGTGACTGTATTGAATTATATTGGTGCATGCTTTGGGCATGACCAGACCTTTGAATATGATGCATCTACTAGGTATATCTTTGTCAATGTTGTGGGTGCAGAAGTACGTTTTCCAGGTCTCCTGGGATGGGGCCTGGTTGAGTACATGAGAAAAGGTGGGCGGGTTTTGGTCAGTCATTTTCTCTTTCATAGGTGTGGTCAAAAAACCGTAGCTGCTACCAGTGATAAGGAGCGCCTTTTGGGGGAGCTTCAAATATGGAATTAGGAAAGAAGAGAAGTATATTTTATTGGATAATACTTTAGACTTTTATAGGCTTGGCTGTGGCAGAGGTTTAGTTGGATAGAACCTAGGGGTTGGTCATGTGCAGGATGGGTTCAAGCCACTGGATACTTGGACAGTCATGTGATATTGCTTGGTTGCTATTCCTGGTATGTCAAACGGTATATTAGAAGGGCACCAAATTGGAAAATGACTGGATGTTGAGTAGGTTGACAGTAGCCTGGATACTTGTACATCCAGATCCTCAACACAACAAAGCACATCCTATTATGGTGGCTAATGAAATAAGGCCCCCAAATGCCCCTAGTCTAGGTGCACTCCCAGCTGGGACCCCATTGTGGTAATTTTTATAGGGCCTCTGAGGTCAACATAGGGAAGTCCTTACCAAAAGGACTTAGAAGGGTGTGAGAGGAGAGGTGCTAACGAATATCACTTATTGGAGGAGGCATAAAGGAGGTCTGCCTTGTATACCAGATAAGAGAGTAGAGGATAGAAACAAGAGGTTGTGTTCTGGCAGGGAACACAGATAGGTTATAGCACTTTAGTGCAAAACTATCTTAGCAAAACATTAATCATTATCAGAAATGATATTGGGCAGAGTATCTATAGTACATGCCATTTTACAGATAACTCATAGCAATAATAGTATTCTATAACATAAGTTATGGGGGAACAGACAGGACTGTATGGGCCTTGCTTTGTCTATCATAAGAATTGGAGGTGCAGGTATACACCAAGGTTTCCTAAGTCCACAAGGGGAGAAAGAAGGGATAGCACTTGTAGTTGGGCCTGAGACACTAGCCTGGTAGAGGCACTGGTATAGCAGGGAGATCATCCTGTCACCTTTGGTCTCTGCAACAGGGACAGCAGGGGCTTCCATAGGAAGGACCTGGTTAAAGGACACTATATAGTTAGTAGAAATGTCCAGTCAAGTGCATGTGTCAATATATGTCAAAGGGTAAATAGTAAATATTCATTTTTATTAATGCATGGTTGAAAATAAGTACTAGAGATAATGGCAACAGCGCCCATGTTGAAAATAATAATGTTGACAGTGACCATGTTGACACTTTTAATGTTGACACTATTTTAAAGTGATGACCCGGTTTTACTTAATGTTGTTTCCTGGATGTCAACACTTTTTTAATTAACAAAACACTTTACCTTGAACATTTTTAATAAAAAAATATTTTAAAATAATTTATTATACTAAAATGACCCCAGAAAGTTCAAAACTGCAATAAAAAAATTACAATAAGTAATAAAAATAAGGAGATATAGCAACTATTTTTCAGTTTATTATGTAAATTACACTCTTTATTATAAAATTATTTTTTCTTCCCATAAAAAATTAAAATTCCAATGAACCAAAAATAAAATTTTTTTATTTTTTCATAATAACTACAAAATATAAGAAATTCTAATTTAAATTTATTATAATTCATATAAGCATAACTGAAAATATCTCATAGCTTAAAGATAACTTAATAAAATATAAGATATTTCTTACTAAACCACATTGAAACTGTATCTGAAACTTACCATTTATATATAAAAAGATTAGTAAACTATAAAAAAATTAAAAAATTAAAAGTTTAAAAGTAAAAAATATACAGGCAAAGCAAGGTTTATTAAGATAATTAAAGCCACCAGCAAGAGCAGTGGTAACGTCCTCAAGGTACTTCTTAATCTCTGCCACCTTATACTTTTTCTTTACCACCTTCTGAACGTCTTCTTGGTAGTCCTGCTCCTTGGACTTTTGCTTCCTGGTGGTCACCTGGTTGGCCAGGTCACAAAACTTAGAGACATTCTGGGCCTGGTCCTCCTGCAGCTTGGAGAAGAACTTGTTGTACTTGTAATTGGACCCAAACTTCACCTTCAGGTGCTTGTACCAAATCTCCAGACTGGAGGTGGTCTTCATCTCCCCAAATAGGCAGGAGCTCTGGAAATTCCAATGGGTAGTGGCCTCACTCTTTCCTCTCCTGGGAGTCACCTTCTTTCCCACCCATTGGCGCTCATAGTAATCAAGGTAGCCCTTGAAAATGGTGGAGTGCTTGTTGATATAAGCATCCTCCAGGAGGGCCTCAAATCCAATCCCAATATGCTCCAGGCGCACAAAAGCCAAGGCTGCAAACTGAATCAAGGCAAAGCGGCACTTCCCCTTATCATTGTTAAGATACTTCTTGAAAAAGTCCTTCTTTCTCTTGAGATTCTTGATGAGGGCCTGCCTAAAATGGAAGAAGAAGCTCTTAACTTCTCCATTGAAGGTGGCCTCAAAGGCTCTGAACTGAGTTTGCTCAAAGTCCATTATGATCACCTTTGGCCCAAGTGAGTGTGCATGAGCTAGCTGCTCTGCAAATAGGGTGGACTCATCCTTCTCAGCGGAGGAAGAGTTTGCTCTGGTGGCGTGGGTGGGTGGGAGGGGGGATCTTGTTGGCAGGAAGGGAGCTCAAAGCATCCTGGACAATTTTGAAGGCTCTGGTATAGACTTCATTATTAGCACCAGACAGGAAGAAGAACACAAGGGGAATGACCTGCCTGTCAAATTGGTCATACAGTACCCAAAGCTGCTTGAAAAGGGTGAGACAGGTTTCAAATGTGCCATTGCACAGCCAGGTGGTAGCAATGTTTATCTGCTCCAGGTTTTTGTTTTGATGTAGGCAATGATCCTATCCTCCACTTCTTGCTCATTGTCATGAAGCAGGAACATCTCACCATCCTTGGTTTTATTGAGGGCATCCATAAGGACCAGGTCTTTGATTGTGGTGGCACTTGTCACGGTAGATTCCATAATGCTGGGTATTGTCTGTCCAAGTAAGAAGGCTTGGAAGGCCGGAAAGCCTGTATCAAAATTGACCAAGTTAACAGATTTAAACCAAACAGTTGATTGTAAATGGGTCACAGCTGCTCCAGTCCGCCAGCTGAAACCAGCTCTCCCTTTCAAACTGACGTTGATAAATTGACGTAATATGAGGGTCACCCAATATGAGCTTGTGAATCAGTATGGTTGTCAGAAACAAGTCACGCAAGGGTTCTTTGCAACCTGGACCAGATACTTACTTGACAATGTGGAAGGAATAGGAGGTCAAGACTCAGGTGGTATTTCTTAGTCAATTTTTCTGATATATATTGAATAGTTTTCCCTGTTTCAACTCTAAGAGTTGAGTCCTCCTAAATTTACTCAATAAAAATCATTTATCCCAATTTCTAATTTTCAATTTGAAAATGCATCCTGTGATTGGATTGTTGCTGTATATCCCAGACAATCTGATTCTGAACCAAATCATTTCTGGAAGATGGGGCCCTGCAACTGGAACTTTGTTGTTGGTGCCTCCCAATGTCAATTTCATGCCAGCCAATTTTGCAACTCCTCCCCCATTCTTGAAAATGAAAATTGTGTCAATTCTCAATGCCCAGAATTTCATGCCAAAGATGCATTGATTCTTTCCCAGGTCATTTATCTTGGACTACTTTGGTTAGGATTAATTGTTCTACTGAATCCTGGAGTTACAATTGGAAATTTCACAAAAAAATATCTGAAGCCGCGTTGGTGGTTAATCATAAATTCTATGTGGATTTGAGTGGTAATTCCCCATCACTTAGAAACGGCTTCATATTATCCAGTAATTTCTGTCACAGCACTCTTGGCCAGGGGATTGATGGCTTGGTGCCTATCACTAACAAACTTCACAAACTGATTGTGGGTTGACACCCTCTTCAAGTTGATTGGGGAGAGGTACTTGTAAACAAGCACAGCCAGCTGAATAGGGGAAAGGTCTTTTGAAGTGGGAATGACCTGGACAATGTATCACTTTGGGAGTGTGTCTATGGTGATGTTGGGGTTTATGCAAGTTTGCTCACACTTAATTGTTTGGACTAAGTCCCAGCGCTCAGTGTTGAGTTGCACTGGGCTGGAGTGGTCCTCACAGGTAAAGTGGTGGCTCTTGAAGCCCAGTTAGTGTTGTTGCAGCTGAAAAAGTACCTGTTGGCTACCATGGCTAGCCCACCCTTCACACTCATGATAGGGAAGTATTTGGGCATGGAGGAAGTAACCTTGAATTTTCCATCAACATTGAAGATATTATAGGCCAACAGAGGGTCCCAGGGGCCAGTAGAAGCATGGCAGAAGCCAGGTAAGTAATTGGGGAGGGGCTTTGAATCATCCCCAAATGAGCTTAAAGGGGGGGTTTGGCATGGGGTGGGGAAGCAGAAGGGGGATTATTGTGATGCTCCTCATGTGCAGAAGACTTATCCTTGGGTGAGGTCTTTTTGCCTTGCTGCCACTTCTTGGTTGGTTCCTTGTCAGAAGCCAAGTATGTAAAAACTGTGGTCCATAAGGGAGTCATCAGATTCCTCTCCCCCAGTGGAGTGAGAAGGGCTCTTCTTGGGGGAGGGCTCAGGGGAGGGCTTAGGAGTGTCCTTCTTTGATGAGATAGGCTTTTTCTTTGGTCTTTGGGGCCTTGAAGGGACTCTTGGTACCCTTTTGTTGCTTTGGGGTGTTCTTGTCCTAAAAACATAAGCTACAAGTTCTAAGGTAAAGCTTTGTATTTAAAAAACAAAGCAACTTAAACAACATAATAGATAAAAAGTAAACTTCATATGGCATCTATTGACATTTAAAATTTAAAAAAAATATTGGAAAAGCTTTGGTTTATTATAGTTTTGAATAAAAAAATTAAAAGTTAAGAGTGTTATGCAAAAGTATTATATTTAAATATAGATTTTATTTTAAAAATTAGAAAATATGAAAGTGAAAAGTTAAAAATACAACATATAAAAAAATGAGAAGTTTTTGTTATGTAAAACATAAAGTTTTATATGTGAGAACTGAAAAGTGTTGACATTATGAGTGACAATTAGTAAAAAAAATGCTGAATTCTCACTGTCAATTATAAAAATTGTAGACATTATTATTGACATCATTAAAACTGTCAACATTTTCTTCAAAATTTACTATGTTTTTTCATAGTACACTTAATTAAGCTTAAGTGGGCTAGTAAATGTTAACCATTTTCTATGTGTTTTTGTTCATATAATAAAATAAATAAAAACATATGAAAATAAGTTAAAAAATTATAAAAGTTCTTTATTTCTTTATAAAAAATGATGTTTTGGGGGTAGGGATATTATTTTTTACCATTGTGCATATCAGAAGTTGTTAAGCAGTTGTTTTCAGATATGAAAAAGGTAAATTGTTGACAACGTCACTTACAACACTCTTTATATGAGGTGAAATATTAATCTAGGCTTAATTGCGCCACTCTAATTTGCTTAACTCCACCCCAGCGGATGATCACAATCAAATAAACGACATTTATGAGTGTTGACATTATTTTTAATAATAAATTCTACAGTAACTTACATAGTAATTCACAATTAAATTATTGGATTGCTGTTAGCCACCAATCCAGTTAATATATTAAAGCCAGAATAAGTACCACATATATATTTATAAGATGTAAATTCAACAATCAGCTATATGTGCAATGCTTTTTTCTATATATTAATATAATAAAAAAATTAGATGTGCACTTAATTTTTTATTGTAGATGTTTGAGTTTTAGTATTAAAAATAAGTTTGGCTTAAAAAGTGTCAACATTGACACTTTTACGTTGTGAAAACAAATAAAAAATAAACTACTTTTTATTAGTAAATGCAAAGAAAAAATTTGTTTAATCAAGATTTTTATAAAGCTTAATATTAAGTTGTGTTGAAATGGCCACAATTTTGTTGTGTTTTCTGGGCTTGCACCCCTGCACGCTTTAAAAATGGGAATTAAGCTGGCACAATTAGCAAAAAACATGGGAGATTTTGAGTTTTGAGTCAACAGTGACCATGTCAACAAAGTATTGACATGGGCGCTGTTGCCCAAACCACTATGTTTTTGAGCTACGGCACCACAATTACCTCATTTTGACTGCAAGTTTTCAGTCAAAACTCAAAGTTTTGTCTACTTGTGTTACTAATGAAAAATTCTTTTTACATAATAAACAACATTAAAATTTTGACATTATATATTTTTAGACTTCTTCTACAACTCTGTGAAATATATTTACTAATTTTTAATTAAAATAGTGGCATTTCCTCTTTAAAAATTGACCTCAAATTTTCATTATTTTGATACTAATTTACTTTTAGATGCCTCCCAAGCCTACCAACAAAGCTATGACCAAGGCTTACAAGTCCAAAGCCAATTCTCCCAAGGCCAAAAAGACCAAAACTATCCCAAAAAAGCAGCCTTCTAAGGCTAAAGCTTCCCAAGACCCCCAAATTATCCCCATAGCTGACAAAACCAGCCCCACCCCTCCTCACTATCCATTTGTTTACTCCCCATCAGATCCCCAGGAAAAGCTACAGTAGTTTTAAAAGCTATGGCAAAAACCAAAAATACTTCAGATTTAAATAAAATGATTTCAGATTTAAGCAAAATACAGCTTTTAGGTAAAAATATACACTCTGTTAACAGGGATTTTTGGCGTTAATGGGCAAAATGAGTCAACACAGCAAAGAAGTGCTCACGCACAAAGCAAAAATATTCGAAATACAATCCAAAATACATTGATTCACAAACAAAATGGTGTGAGTTGACTTTTGGTGTACATATGTTTACTATGTGAATTGGTGACAAAATACACCCAAGCGTGGTGTGTCAAAACTCAATCCAAAAACAAAACACAATAGCAACTCACTATGTAAACAAAATCACCCAATCAGTTTGTGCTATGGGTTGTAATCAAGAATAATACCAAGGTATCTAAAATAAGACACAATATCTGAAACATAAATTTTAAAAATATTGTGTTGGGTGCTTAATTTGGCGTAAAATATGGGAAAATGGGTGGAAATTATTTTGGGTATTCTAAAATGGGTGTTGTAAACCAGAAACAACTAAATAAGAAATAAAAAAATCTATAATTGGGATATTTGGTGGGGAAAACTCTAATTAAATATCCATATTCAGATAAAAGCAAAAAATAAAATTAGGGAGTAACTTAATTGAAATTTATTTAATATTTTATTAAATTTTAAAATTGAAGGAACACAACACCAGAGTACCAATGCACCTGTTGTGCACCGCGGTTGCGGTTGCCCCCGCAGGTCAAAGAATAGAGTTAGTGCAACCCAAGTGCCTACTCAAGGAGGAGACAGGAGAGGAGAGTTCCATAGTGACACTACACTGACATAGCCAGTTCAAGGAGCACAAGCTGCTAGGGTGCAGAGCATCAACCCTTGGGTCCCCAAGCTGAATGGAAGCCCATCAAGGTCACTACTACTAAGAAAGTTAGAAACAAGGAGGTAGAGCTTACTTCATATGTGTTTGATGCTGTGTACTGGCAAGAGTTGGTCAGGTCAGCCATGCTGGAGAAGGTGAAGCCTGTACTTGATACTAGCTACAAGCCCTACGTAGGTGATGGCAATCAGGAAGAGGACAAGGAGCCTGAGCTCTACCAAACTGATGAGGGGCAGTTAGTGTTGAAGAAAGTTGCTGTGTTCTACACCAAGGTACCCATGCCTTGCAAGCCTGTCACCAATCAGGATCCCATTTCAGCTACTCCCGCTAAGCCCGCCCAGAAGTGCATCCTCAACATTAAACCATCATCCTGCTTAAGCTAATGCGTGAATTGGGCAATTACAAGGCGGCTGCAGCCCTTGTTGGAGTGGATCCCAAGTATACCTCCAAGACCTTCAACAAGTTCATTAACACAGGTCAAGTCCTTGCCGCAGAGAAATCCATGTGCATTTCCACCATGCTTACCAAGGAGCACAAATGGGCAATCTACCAGTGGATCACCCAGGACTGCCATCTTGAACTGGAAAATATACAGGTAATGGTCAAGTCCAATTTTGGGGTTGAGGCTTCCATTTCCTTTTACTACCATCTGCTGAAGGGGATGCGCTTTTCCTGGAAAAAGCTTGGGGTATCTCCGTACAATTGGAATAGCCCAACCAACATTGAGACCTGGAAAAACTATGTAGAGGTGTACACTGCCCTCAAAGCCAAGGGGATGGTCAAATTTTACTATATTGACAAATCAACATTTGCCTTGTCTATGCACAATGCATATGGCTATGTCCCCAAAGGCTCAAATGATAGGATGGCTCAGTGTGCTGCAGTCTGCGCCACAGCCTATTCAATGGTGGCTCTCCTTAGTCCAAAGGGGATTGAGCTATACCAAATGATAATGGGTTTGCATAACAGCATGACTTTACTATCATTTCTCCGATTGGTCCAGGAGCACCTGAGGCGCATAAGCCTGGGCTTCACCAATGTCATTATGTTGGACAACATTGGTCTCCACAAAGTGGCTGACATTCTCAAGGAATTCCCAATGATTGACACCAGCATTGCTGTGGGCCCCCAGAAATTGGCCACAGCAAATTTGTGCCTTCTCTTCCTCCCAGCCTATTTTCCCTTCCTAAATCCCATCAAGGAAGTCTTTGGGTGGCTCAAGCAATTTGTCAAGCAAGGAACCCCAACTGGGACCAAAGACCTGTTTAATTTGCTGTAGGCCGGGATCCACTTCCTCCCAGCTGAGACTGTGGCCAAATTCTATGGCCATGCTGATTTGTTCATCCCTGCTTGCCTTGCCAAACAGCCAATCAATTAAAGGCTTAGCTTGTCCAACTTTTTTATAATCTCTAATTTACTATTCAAGATTTATTGATTATCATTTTATATTTAGATGTTTCTAAGCCTGCAATCACATTCAGCAGGACAATCAATGAAGGTTAGTAATTTATTTATTTATAATCATTTTTTATTGTGTCATCTAAGGGTATCCCAAACACTTGATATTGGATTACACAAACACATTAATATCACTTTGAGCAACTAAATATAAAAATCAAATTAACAAAGTTAAATTTAAACTGTACAAATTAGAAGTAGATTTTATTGACATATATTATTATGTTTTTATTAAGACCTTCTATGGGATATATTTTGCAAATCTTGTTTGCTAAAATAAGAATTAAAAATTTTATTATAATAAAAATAATATAAATTTTAATGAAATTTATTGGAGGAGAGAATTTATTAAGAGAGCCTGTAGTGAGTTTTTCTGTATGTACCCACCCTGCAATGGAGGTGGTGCACAACCTCCACTACCACACTGTGGACAGTGGATACACCCTTATTAAAATATTCACAGCAGCTAGTAAAAGGGAGTAAGGACAGGTGCAAATGGAGGAGCAGCTTCTTGGGCGGGGCTGCAAACCTGTAGATACTAGCCAGGACCAGGGCATCCAGGATGACGTGATCCACCGAGTCATACCCGGGGGGACCTTCTTCCCGTCCAGGGAGAGCCTGGCCTTGTCAATTCCTAGGAGGACCCTGTCAAGACCTCCACACTGGCGCCCATTCCAAAGTAGAAGAGATACCCCAGGTAAACCAACAGATGGGTCATTATTTGTTAGATTAAGCCAAGGCGCCAGATTAAGCATTTCAAAGCCTTTTAACTTCTTTGGTATCATTTAAGTCATAAACTTATGTTTTTTGAACATTAGTATAATGCTTAGTTTACTGAAGAAAAGTTTAAGAGTGTAAATTATAAAAATAATAGAAATAAATCTTATTTCTATTAGCTGTATTTTTTGCTAAAACCCTTTTTTCTATTTTAATAAGCCAAGAATTAAATATATGAGTTGCATGGGAGAGTAATAGCAGCCCCAAAGCTATAATTGCTATTACCCTATCTTTGGCTCATATAATTAATTTCTTAGTTATTTTTAGAAAAAAAGTTGTTGTATTTAAAAGACTATTTACCCTCTGTGAAATATAAGTTTTTTTTATGCGTCCAACTTCATGAACATGTCCTACTAATCCTTTAGTAGTATCAGCTCTCTTTGTTTCTCTGTCATCTGTGCAGAACTTTGCACAATAATTTATTTTGGAGTACTCCTTAACATCCTCAAATGTCAAAGGTGAAACATACAGCTCACCATCTTTCATTAAATATGAAAGATTAACATAAAATGCTTTGACTTCAAGCCAGCTTTTTTTAGGCCTAGATTTTCTATCATAGATGTGAAAAAAGATTTTTTGGGAAACATCTGAATCATTTACAAGTATCTCATATAGACCCTTTCTTTCTTCCTCTCTCTCAAAGACCATTTTGAGATCATTTATATTTTTTATATACATTTCATTTTCCTTTTGTTTAAATATTTTAGATAATACACCAAAATGACCATCAACAATACTTTTGCCATGACACTCAACAAATCTATTAAGCTTAATTGTTCCTTTTATAATTTTAGGTACCTCTTTAAAAAGATAATATAAGAATTCATAAGATCTGAAATGATTACCATTATCAGTCCAAATTTTTTATATTTTTAATATTCTTAAATTTATTATTTTTAAGCAGACTTATCAAACACTGACCTGAAAACAAAGATTCATGAGATAAAAATTCAGATAAAAAGTCATAATACTCATATTTAAGTTTCTCATTTTCTTTAAAAGCAATTTCAAATCCTAATAAAGAAATAGGTATTTTCTCATAAAAACAATTATTTGTCTCTATAGGACCCCCACCTATTTTAAAGTTTTCTTTATAGTCTATTACTATAACAAATGAATTATTATCAAGATTATTTATATCACTAATATATTCTTTATTTTGATGCTTATAAAACTTTTCATGTAGGTCAATAGATTCCAAATTTTCTTTAAACAATTTAGGCAATGGCAACTTCTTTTTACTCAAATCCTTTTTCTTCATTTCTAATGACTTTTTTAAGTTGCAAATGTTACACATATCAGTTTGCTTTTTGCTTTTAATTATATTATTAGGAATAAGCTTATAAAAAGTGGAAAGTGAAATAGAAATATTGTTTTTTATTTTCATATCTTTGTAAATTTCTTTTTTTGTTTTCAATAATGAGTATTTTATTTTAGTTGAGTATTCACTCAACTCTTTTTGTAATTCTTCATAAATCAATCCAGGGGATTTTTTTAGTGAATTGGCTAGTTGGAAATGAATTTTTTAATATATGTTTTAAAATATTTTTTATGTTTTCTTTCTTTACTGAATCATTTTTTCCTTTTTTATTTTTTTAGAATATGAATACTCATTTTTTGTCATTTTAAATCCACAATCCCAAAGCTCTTTCAGACTGCAGCTTGATGTTATCAATGCTCTTAGGGAAGGAAGATGCTTGGCAGGGGACTCTGACATCAATTCCTTTAGGTTGTTAAGGAAATCATCTGTCTTAGAATTTTGTATGACAGGTAAGAAGGTACTTTTTCCAAACTCTGTTTTTAATAAGAAATGCTCAACAAAGCTGTTAAGATCACTGCCAGCAGTAAAAAGGAATGCTTGTTTAAGCATAGAGATTCTTTCTCTCTTAGTAGAAGCCCCCAGTGAGAAGAAGGGTGTCATCTGAGGTGCAAACTTGATAGGTTCTATAATGATAGTGGTTGGGTTCCTTGGCTTGGTTCAGGCAGTTCTTGCTTGGAAATAGATGTGCAGTTATCAGAGAGGAGTAAAGGTGTAGATTGTAAAGTAAATTTCTGTAAAGTTGAGCTGTTTAAATACCATGTTAGCTGAGCTTTTGCACTACAGGCATAAATCCCCAACTGACCCCCAACTGATCTCCTTAATTTATCAATATCACCCCTGAAGTCTGATATCATTGTTTATTTACCCCTTTTTATATTCTGGTTAACTGTTGATATCTTGGCAAATAGTACTTCAATCTCGCTCAAATTAGTATCATTAGAAAGCCCTTAATCTCAGCTTTCAGAATTGTGCTGCAACTTTATATTTCAATACCGATTTAGTATCTTGAAGTGGCTTTGAATGTAAGCTTATAAAATTATTATTTGAAATAAAATATGCTAATTAACTCTTAAAGTATGATATTTTAATCAGTAAACTAAATTTAAAGTATAAATCATTATTTAGCTTACTTTTAGTAACCAACTCAAAAACTTTTTTTTAAATAAACTTAAGTTTATTATAACTTTTAACAGTTCTTAAAAAATGAAATTTATATATTTTAAATCTATCAAAACAAAAATGTTATTTTTAATCACATATAAATATTTGCTTGTATAATAAAATTGATATCTTATTTTTATAGATACAATGGCTAAGATCATTTTCCATTTAGTTTAAATAAATTTAAACCTTTATAAAATTTAATTAAATAAAGCAAGATTTTGATACATTCTTTTTTATGCTTGAATTTTTTATACATATTATCTCTAGCATACAGTATAAAAATATAATTTTATTAAATAGTTGTATAAAGCTATTTTATTAATATTAAATACTTAAAATTTTGAAAAGAAAAACTTTTACTCTCTTATAAGTTCTTATTATATATTTTCTATAAAATCTAACTTAAGAATAAATTACTTATGCTAAATGAGATCACTGAAATTTCAATAAAAGTTCAGTTTTAATTTTAGTTTTAGTTTTTTTTTAACTTTTTACTAGATTTTTTTTTAAAAAATCCAAAATTATTTAATATTTATTAAATATGCAAAAAATCTATCTGCCCTCTTTTTAAAAAGAAGGATTCAAAAATTATTATGTTTTAAATTAAATATTTTAAAAAAGCTAAGATTTTAGGCAACAATTTGATTTCCAACAAAAAGCATCATATTAGTTTTTATTGTATTTTTATGTTGCTCTTTTTAGAATGATGTCATTTTGTACTAATCAGCTTTCAAGAAATAATGGTATATGAAATAAGATTGTTACTAGCTTTTAATACAGTTTAATTTAGCTGTAAGTAGAAAATGATTAATTTAATATAGGTTTTTATATTATAAGGATTAAATAAGATTTATTTTGATAAAATTGTTGTAATTATTTAATTTTTTTTGATAAGAAAGTTAAAACAAAATTTTAAAGTTTTAAGTAGCACAGTTAATAGGAAACAGATTAATCTAACAAATAATGACCCAGATGAAGCCTTTGCCCAGAAAAGGCTTCTGTAAACTCGCACAATTTATTGAAACCTTCACTGATCTTCTTTTCATTCTTGGTCTTTGCAAAGGTCAGCTCCATGGCTGCAGGGACCCCCGTCTTGTTGACACTCCATGCAAGCCCAAAGTCTACCAAGAGGATTTTAGTTTTCTTGACAGCTGTTGCGTCTGCAACAGCCAATTTTCCCACTGCGCGCCCAAAGTTGTCCAGCAGATAAGAGAGCATGTGCTCCAAGGGGTAGCAGAAGCAAGCAGCCACATGGGCCCAGCCCATCTCTGGTACATTCTTGAATGGGAGCGTTGCCAGAACGTCCCAAACAAGCTCAATGGAGTTTACACAGTAAACTTCATTGAGGACCACCGGGTCAATGCAGACCAATCGGGCATTCTTGTAGGCAGTAACTGCTCACTCAGATGCCCCCTCAGCATGTGTAAGTTCAGCCAATGCCTCCTGAAACATCAGAAAGGACATGTGGACCCTGTCTTTGAGCTCCTGCAAGACAGGGAAGACATATAGAGCTGTTTTGCCACATGAGTGGCAAAATTCAAATAGAAGGTGGGTGGGACAAAAGGAACCAGGACCCGGCGGAGTTCACCATCAATGTTTTCTAAAAAAAGGCACATATTTTGAAATTGTTATTAATTTTATTTTTTTAGATTACCTTTGCAGGTTTCCTCCTTGCCAGCGGCTTCAGCAGGCTTTGTCATTCTTGGCGCAAGTAATTGTGCTGGCAATTCAATGTCCACAGTTCTTGCGCGCTTTGCAGGGTTGAGATATTCATAAATCTCAGGGTTGTCAACCCAGATGGACGGCGCAAAGAGGGCAAAGGACTTGAATTGAAGGCCTTCCACAACGTGCTTCTGGACATTAAAAAGCTGTTCAATTGTTGTTTTAGGGGTGTCTGGAATCTTGGCCATGAGTGCCTTGGCAGACACCTTTTCTATTTTGTCCCCTGTAAGGACAGCAGCCTTGACTTTTGCCTTTACCTTGCAGTCAATGTCTTTAATTTTGGCAATTGCCAAGTTGTGTTCCTTCAAAAGCTTCTCTAATTCTCTCATTGATTTTTTACTAACCTTTTCATATGTTTTTATAATGTTTGCCACAAAGAAATTCTGTATTATTTTGATACTGTTGCATCTTTGTTTATTCCTTTTTGTTTTCCCATTTACTACATTAACCCATCTTTTTACCCATTTTGTATATGTTTTACGCTCATCTCAATATGTGTTGTTTGCTTTGTGTTGGCATTGTTTCCTTAATTACTTTATTATTTTTGGCGCTTTGCACAGCCCCTTGTGAAAATATTAACAACAATTTGGTAATCAGCTAAATTTGAATTAGAAAATTATAGGTTAACTGTTTTTAGATAAAGTTATTACTGATCCAAATTCAAAACCTTGATGATAAACTTTAAGCCAATCAAGGGACCAAGTGATAAAGTGATTGTTGTGACATAAAGGGTCATTTAATAATTCTTTGATGCATGTGTGCTAATTAATATTATTGACTGGATTATTTGCTATTGTGCGCCATTGCTGCTGTGGCAAGTTGTTGGTGGACTAGTGCTAACCCAGCAGCTGATTGGGCACTAGTACACCAACAAGTTGCTACAGCAGCAATGGCATACAATAGCAAAAGATCCAGCCAATCATATTAATTAGCGCACATGCATTAAAGAATTATTGAATGACCCTTTATGTCAGAACAATCACTTTATCACTTGGCTCCTGATTGGCTTAAAGTTTATCATCAAGGTTTTGAATTTGGATCAGTAACAACTTTATCTAAAAACAGTTAACCTATAATTTTCTAATTAAAATTTAACTGATTGCAAAATTGTTGTTAATATTTTCACAAGGGGCTGTGTTTGGGTACTAAAAATAACTATGTTTTGGATCTAGATACATGGCATAGTAAATATATGATTTTATAGAAATAAGCTGAACATAAAGAACAAAACCAACTATAAACAAAGAGAGCATGAACAATTGAAATTCAAAATAAAGATAATATAAATAGAAAATGTTTGGCAACAGGGGGTTTATTGGGGCAGGGAAGAGTGATGCCTAGTAGGCAGAATAGTGCAGGAAGGAAGACATATAGGAAGTGCTGGCCTGGGGCTCTGGGATTGGGTGGGTGGGGCTGGAAGGTGGGGGGTGATGGTGGGGGGTAGGAGGATTGCGCGTGATGGCTGCCATATAATGCTTGTTGTATTCCTCATTGGTCATTGACTGGATGGGCTGGTTGGTGGCAGTGACCTGAAGTGGGAGGCGCTTATCTTTGTATGATTGGTTGTCCATGTTCATGTGGAAGACAATTTGGGCAAAAAAGTCAGCCATCATTTGGCGGCCAAAGAGAAAATTGTGGTCAAGGACCCCAAGATAGAGGTTGTTGAAAGCCTGAGGATGGTGCTCCCGTAGTATATCTCCAATGTTAAAGAAGATGACATTAGCCAGATGGATGTCTGCGTGGCCAACTGGGTACAAAGAGGCCTGATGCCTGCATTGCTTGATGGCCTCAAGGGCGGTGAAGCTACCCTCCATCTGGTGGCTCAAGAAAACCTGATGCTTTGAATTTGAGCCATCCCAGGAGTCAAGTAATCCACCAAGGATGTGGCTGTATGAGTAGCCATCAGTGAAATCTGGGTTTGTCAAATAATAAAAACCCTTGGTTGAAACAGCCAGAAATGCACCAATGAATGTCCCCTTCTTGACCTTCTTCCTTCTATTCTTGGCAGCGGCTTTTCCTTGCTCACCAAAATCATCAAACACAATTGATAACTTGTAGTAGGAGATAAACATGATGTCATCTGATAGAGTAGTCAAGCATTGGACCAGGGTTGATTTTATGTCTAGATCTACAGGGAATCCTCAGCGTCATCACATTGGTCACCGGCAAAATTAGTAAGAACCCGTATGGAAGCCACCTTTCTGTGCATCCAGAGCTGCACCATGCGCTTGGAGACCCATATGTTATGATGTGCAAGCTGTTTGCGGACCTGGATTAGGGGAAGCTTGGGGCCCCACTGGAGGAGGTCAAGCATTATTGGATATGCCTCATTGATTTGGGACTTGGGGGCCTTCTTTGGCTTCTTGGCTGTCCCAATCAGATTCCCCTTGTTCATTAGGTTGTTGAACTCCCGCATTATGGTGGCTTGGTAAATTGCAACTGGGCGCAATCTGTTCCCAGGACAGACCCTGCAGGTTCAGAGCCACAATTTCCTAAAGAATTTGGGTGGTGATAATTTGTTGTTTGAGGCGCTGGGCCATGGGAGCTGAAGCCTGATTGGCTGTAGGGGGGCAGGTTGGCTAGTGGCAGGAAGATGTTCCAAATCAAGGTTGCCATCCTGATTGGTTGGTTGATGGGCAGCTTGTGTGGGGGTGGTTACGGGAGCAGGGGCAGAGCTAGATGCTAAGTGACTCTCAAACAAGTCAAAGCCATATGGTTCAGGGGTCAGTAACAGGTCAGCTTCCTTGTTACCTGCCTCAAAGGCTTGGGTATAAACGGGTGCCTCCACGCCCTGAGCCTCACCTCCATTGAAGCTGGCTTGGCTGCTGCTGGCTTGTTTGCTGGCGCTGTCAAATATATTGCTTGTAAAAACCATTGTAAAAAACCTAGGATAAAATCACTAAAATTAGAAGTTTTAAAATTTAATGATTTATTTTTATTGTAATCTCAAGTCCACATTTGGAAGGTTCTCAAAACCATTTAATACAAATCAGGATCCATGAAAATGAATAAAATGCCTCTGTTCCTAAATTGGACAGCTGTTGATTGGCTGTTAAACTGTTATTTTTCTATTTTAGGCTGCTCATACTACACATCTTGTGTGAGTTCATTTTGTTTTATGCTTGTGGAATCTCGCTTCTAGATTGCTCAAATTTTGTTTCATTTTAGTCCTTCTGTTGGCGCCTCATATGAATCCTGATTGGATTTAACATACTCCAGAACAGCATCCATCCATTTCACTTGTTTTGTCAGTTCATTTATTAACTGAAATTTTAAAAATTAATTGAATCCTGAATCTTGCAATTCTTGGATTTTGTTCAAATCTGAAATCATTCTGTTTAAATCTGAAGTATTTTTGGTTGTTGTCATAGCTTTTAAAACTACTGTATCCAACTTTAAAGGCCACTCTGATCACTCCTCAGACCCTAAGAGGATCAGGAGCAGGAGCCTGGTGCTTATGTTGACAACCAAATTGAGATCAGGATCTAAATACTGTCCATAATATCTGTAATCAAAATGGCACCTTTGCTGTGCCAACCACATACCCTGCTAGCTACTCTATAATGTCCAAAAAGGGAGGAGACAGCTTTGTATACAAGGGATACAGCTTCAGATGTAATGATGAGAAGAAATACATCTGTCAACATCACTTCAAATTTGATAAAGTTGGGTGCCCAGCAAGGCTCACCACTTATGGGTTCATTAGGTTCAAGGCATTAACTGTAGGTCACAACTGCACTTATCTTTTTGACCCCCTCTATCAACTGATCTTTTGGTTTATTTGTCAGGTTATCCCCATCACAAGCAAAAAAATCTCTACAAAGGTGGTTAACAATACCTTCCTCAATCTTAATGACTCCCAACTTGCATCTGTTGGTGACACTGTTAAATTACAGAGATACCTTGTGGATCAAAGATATGCTCTGAGCACTGAAGGCGTCAGTGCATGTCACAATAGGTTCCATCATGGCAGGAATTATCCGCCCAAGCAAGAAGGCTTGAAAGGCTGGGAAACCTTTATCAAAAGTGACCAAATTAATATATTTAAATCAAACAGTTGGGTCATTATTATAGGGATTAGGCCATTTTCTAATGCACATGCTGCTCAAGTCGCAGCATAACACAGTTCAATTTTGAAAAAGTAACTAATTACATATTTTATATTTAAAACATTAATAACTCAATGAAAAATTAATTTTTTTTCACACTGTAAACTATCAAATTGATGCTAAGAATTTTATCTTTCTATTATTGGAAAGATTTTTGATATGTATAATATGCTCAATATTAAAGCAAAAGTAATTTAAAAGAGTATAATCCAGATTTTATTATATGATTATATCTAATTATATAAAGTAGATCACTTCAAAGCTAATAAATACTCTTTTTTTAATATACAGCAGCTTTTTTTATTTGACAAAATTAAAGATAAGAATGAGAGCTTTATTTTTGCATTTTATTTTATTTAAAAAGCTCAATTATTTAGGATTTTATGATAGTTTGATGTTAGGGTGTTTTTATCACTGTTTAGATTGATTTTAAGGTTCAAGTGAGCTTTGAACCTCAAATTAAGCATTCTTTAAATGGAATTCTTTAATATTTTATCATTTTAAAAATATGCAGAAGAGTTACAATTAACTGAATACATCATTTTAATTGATTTGCATTGATTACAAAGAGGATATGATGTAACAATAATGTTTAGCTGCTTCACATGCATCACTTGTGCATGAAAACTGGGTATTTAATCAATTCTGCAAACATAAATTCAAGTTCAAACTATAACAAAAGCTATCACACCAATTCTTTCAGAATGGTGTCATTTAGCTTGGTATATAAGAGCTAAAGCACCACAAAGCTTCTAATCTAAAAGACCCCATTCAAAGGCCACATTCTGATCATAACTACTCCAACATTAAGGCGCACTTCAGAGATCTGACCTAATTACAGATTCAAAATACTACCATGTCCTCAGTTAAATTTACTTCTGCCATGCTACCCTTTTTTTCCTTGGGAGCTTCAACAAAAAGAGAGAGAATTGCAATGTTAAAAAAGGCATTCCTCTTTATTGCTGGTGATGATCTTGATAATTTCATCAAGCACTTCCTTACTCAAACTGAATTTGGGAAAGCTCAGTTCCTGCCAACTATTTGAATTCAAAAAGACATTGAGTTCATTGAAAACTTAAAGGATCTCATGAAATCTTCTCCCCAAAAACATCTCCCAGCCTTGCGATCTCTGGTTACTTCCAGTTACTCTTTAAAAGAGCTTAATGATATGGGTTTTAATATAACCAAAAGTGAGTTTGAATACTCAAGAAAAATAAATAAAAATAAAAATGTAAGTTTAAACAAAAAAAGCCAAAAAAATAATAACTATTCATTAAAAAAAAGAAATAACTAAAAAAATAATTAAAAAATTGCTGGAAAATTCTTTTGAAACAAGCCAGCTTACAAAAAAAGTGCCTGAAAATTTTTATAAAGATATAGAAAAAGAGATGAGTAATTACTCAACTGAAATTAAATACTCTCTACTTAAAACAAAAAAAGAAATATATGAAAATATGAAAATAAAAAATGAACTTTTGGTTTCAATTTCTACTTACTATAAATTAATCACTAAAAATATAATAAAAAGTAAAAAACAAACTGATATGTGCAATATTTGTAATTTAAAAAATTTGCTAGAAAAAAAGAAGGAAGAATGTGAAAGTAAAAACTTGCCATTACCAGAATCTATAGACAATGACTTAAAGACTATTAATTAGCACCAAGACTTTTATGTTCATCAAAATTGTGAATATAAAAAAGATATTAATGAATTAGATGATGAGTCTTGTGTTGTAGTTATAGATTATAAAGAAAACTTAAAGGTTGGAGGTGGTCCAATTGAGACCAATAATTGTTTTTATTCAAAAAAACCAATCTCATTATTAGGGTTTGCATTAGTTTTTAAGAAAAACAATAAAATTAAATATGAATATCATGATTTTTTGTCTCAAATATTATCACATGATTCTTTATTTTCAGGTGAGTTTTTTTATAAAATTCTTAAATTAGATAGATTTAAAAAAATAAAAAATATAAAAGTATGGACTGATAATGGAAATCATTTTAGATCATATGAATTTTTATATTACTTATTTAAAGAGGCACCTAAATATATTAAGGGTTCTATAAAAATATAACTGTTTTGTGGAATGTCATGGAAAAAGCATTGTTGATGGTCACTTTGGTGTAATATCAAAAACATTAAAAGAGAAAGAAAATCATTTTTATATTAAGAATATAAATGATATTAAAAATATTTTTGAGCAAGAAGAAAAAAGAAAAGAGTTATATAAATCAGCGCTATCAGGCTCAAATATTTCTCAAAAGTCATTCTTTTATATTTATGAGAAAAAAGTTAGGCCTATAAGCAAAGAGCTTGAAGTTAAAAATCTGCGCATTAATCTTTCATATTTGATGAAAAATGGGAAGTTGTATACTTCACCTTTAACATTTGAAAGTTTCTCAGAATATTCTGAGATAACTTATCATTTGAAATCACGTGATGATACCAGAGAAACAAAAATATCAGAAGATGCTAGTGGTGCACTAGGGCAAGTTCATGAAGTAGGGCAGCTTACTAGAGGGTGTATTTTAAATAGAGTTATCAGTCTTTCAAAAACAACAACAATTTTTTCTGAAACAAACTAAGAATATTTATGATGAGCCAAAGATAGGGTAATAGCATTTATAGCTTTGGGGCTGCTATTACTCTCCCATGCAACTCATCATAAATATTTTTGGTTTGCATTTTGTAGTAGCACTTAAGATATTTTCAGTAATACTATAAGTTGCAATTTTCAATTCTAAAATTGATGATTTATTTTTAAAAAAAATCATCCAGGCCCAAGATCAATTAAAGTTTTGGAATTTGTTGATTGTATTTTAAGCTTTCTGAATAATTTGAATATGAATAATGCAATTAAGTTATAAACGAATAAATCTGGCGCCTAGGTATAACAAGAAAAATAATGACCCAGTTGATCAGAAATGGGTTACAGCTGCTCCAGTCTGTCTGCTGAAACTGGTTCCTCCTTGAAAATTGACGTTGATAAATTGGCGTAATTTGAGGGTCACCCAATACGAGCTTGTTAATCAGCATGGTTGTCAGAAATTGGTCACACAAGGGTTCTTTGCAACCTGGACCAGATACTTACTTGACAATGTGGAAAGATAGGAGGTCAAGATTCAGGTGGTATTGCTTAGTCAATTTTCTGATATATATTGAATAATTTTTACTGTTTCAACTCTAAGAGTTGAGTCCTCCCAAAATTTTACTCAATAAAAATCATTTATTCCTAGTTCTAATTTCCTTTTCAAAATGCATCCTGTGGTTGGGTTGTTACAATATATTCCGTACAGTCTAATTCTCAACCAAATCATTTCTGGAAGATGGGGCCCTGCAGTTGGAACTTTGTTGTTGGTGCCGCCCAATGTTAATTTTGCGCCAGCCAATCTTGAAGCCTCTCCCCCCATTATGGAAACTGGAAATTGTGTTGCCTCCCAATGTCTCGAATTTTATTCCAAGGATACATTGATGTTGTCTCAGGCCGTTTATCTTGGGCTACTTTGGTTGGGATTAAATGTTCTGCTTAATCCTGGCATTACAATTGGATATTTTACAAAAAGATATTTGAAGCCACATTGGTGGTTAATCATTAATTCTATGTGGATTTGGGTGGTAATTCCCCACCATTTAGAAGCAGTTTCATACTATCCCGCAATTTCTGTCATAGTGCAAGCTCCATTGATCAATTAATCAATTGATCTTGACCAAGGAACAAAAACTATCTCATCATGAGGAGAGATTCCTTCTCCACAACAATGGCCAAAATGCACATGAGTGCATGATCTGCATTGACACAAGCCAGGATCTGTGCAACCTCTTGAATTGCAAAAAATGGCTTGCAGGGGGGCACTTTCTCCACCTACCCAAAGCTTTTCAACCAGCTTTAGAATATCCATGGACAGGTTGGTAATCTAGCTCTTCCCCCATTATTCTACTTCCTTCCCAAAAAGAAGCAGGAAACATATTTCCATGCTCTTACAATATTGAAGAACAAGCTTGATGAAACCCTCCCTACCATTAAAGAGGAGCCCAAGGAGATCAGAAGGCTCAAGAAGAAGGCCCATTCCCGGGATGAAGACGCCCCTAAGAAGCAGCCAGAAAGTCTTCCCTACCATGAATATCTGGTAGTGGATTTTGAGCAGGCTCAGGCCAATGCTTTTATTAGAGTCTTCAAGAGCTCCCCCAGGGATGCTACTTTCACTTCTGGCAGGCACTCTACCACTACCTCCAAAAGTGCTCTGATCTGCATGAGCTCGTAAATGCAGGAGGCATCAAAGAGGCCAAGGACATCTTCAATAGCTTTAATGCCTTTGTCCTAGTAAGAAAGGAGAAAACTAATGCCTTCTACAACGCCTTCTCTGCCACCCCTATATCATTGCCAACCGGCAGACTTTGCACCATTTGTTGAGTATTTTGAGACTCAGTGGAGGGTGTCTTTCAAATAGCACACTACATCAGAAAAGACGGTGACTTAATCACCTGGAACTGCTTCAAGCAGGCCAAAGACAAGTTGATCAAGACCACCTCTTACCTTGAAGGGTTGTATAGCCAATTCGCAACTAGATTCAGGGTTAAGAAGCCCAAATTCAATAAGATCTGCATCTATTTAAAGACCCAGTAAGCCATCTCTGCCCTGCTCTTCAAGACTAGCATGAAGATCAAGAGCGACCCCCCAAGCAGACCAAAGCAGTGAAAAAGTATACAGAAATTAGCAAAGTGGTTCTTACATACTATCCCAAGGATATTAAGCTTAAGCATCTTCAGACCATCTCTGTTGCTCTTTAAACCAATGTTTGGGCCTATTTGTGATAAACACTTCTTTATCTTCTCTCTTATTTCCTTTGATTTTATCATTATTTGACTTTTATTAAGTATTTGATACAATCTTAAGCTTATTTTAAAGTATAAATCATAGTTATAATATATGGAAATGGTTGTTTTTGTATATATTTTGACTCTTGGGTTTTATGCAACCTTGATACTATTAAGTGGCCTCCTTTTTTATTGCATATTTGGAATTCTGAGGTCTTTTTAAGCCTATAAATGGGGGTTAAAGTTTATTTTTTGGGATTTCTTTTTGTTTTTTTTTGGAGCTCAAAAAAGCTAAATTTAAAACCCGTTTTTTTAGTTGTGATGCGTAAATTGAAATGATGTTTTTACTATAAAATTGAGATAGCAAAAAATCAAGATAGCGTTTTTGAGATAGCGCTTTTTGAAATGGTGTTTTTGAGATGGTGTGTTGTACCAGATAGTCCTAGATAGATCCCAATAATCTCCAACACAATTTCTTGGGTAGCAGTGAGAGGAATGCCTCTAACATGATGGAGCAGGTAATCAGATACCAGGTCTTTAATCATGTGTCCCAAAATTCCAGGGAGCTAAACACTTTATAGGAAAGAAAAAGGCAGGGATGCAATCCTATGTATAATTTAAGAGTACTTTTAATTTCACAGGATGTGATCTGTAGCTCACAGGAGAAAAATAAGGAACCAAAGAGAACAACATATTCTGGAGGATGGTTAACAAGATTTTAAGAACTGGGAGAAATTATAATCATGGGAAAGTCTTTATTGCTATAAGAGGCAAAAATAGTGACCAAGGATCAATATGTGACTAGTTTAGATTAGATTAGACGGTGACAAAAAGATCAGATAAATATTTGAAACATGATCAGACCATAAGCAAGAATCAAACACATAACTGTATAAAAACATGGTAAGGGAGGGTTTATATTAGCTTTTGATATGAATTTCTGGCTTAAACAGCTCTTGGAAGTCAATTTCAAAGGTAAACCAACTGAAACGGCTAAAAGCCCTAATATTAAAGTTTAGAGAGGAGCAGAAGCTAATTTGAAGGTTAATGATGACAATGAAAGCTAACAAAGTAAGTTCTAAATCCAAGGAGATGTATAAGAGGTTCTTTATAAGAAAGGAGAGGGGATTTTGATTATCCAGAAGACAAGGCAGCTAATAACCCCACCTCTTAAGGGGAGTTAGAGCCCAAAGAGGGGTGTGATTTGATTGGCTGCAGGTACTTTGCTTTAAATATGATCTAATCTTTGCCAAAAGATAGCACAAACTAATCACATACTGTGAGATTAGGCTGATTGACCACAAATGATCAGGCTAATCATTGCACGCAGATCTTAACCAGTTACACGCCGTATTATCACTTGGTTATCATTTAATCAAATGACGTATATATGCGCCGTATAATCACAAATATATTATAATAGATATGGCAATTACATGCTGTGTAATTGTTATTTTATTATAATAGATGTTGCAATTATACGCCATATTATCACTGATCATCATTCCAATAAGTACTGATTGTACGCCGTATATTACTTGCTTTATTATAATTGATGTAACAATTATACGCTGTATAGATGTTAGCTAACATAGTGATCATCATTGATTACACGGCGTTAAATCACAAAATCATCAACTGTATATTGCCCATACCATCCATCTGGACGTTGTATCAACCCAGCCTTACCCAGCCTGATGATGTTTATGAGTATATCAAACAAGTGATGCGCAAAGGTCATGGAAATACCAAGTATGGGTCAGTATTACACGGCAGATAATCCACGGGTTGATACTGGATTGAGTCTGCTATTATATGGCATATAATTCCCAATTTGACCTGTTGCATATATAAGTAGAAGACTTGCCAGCCAGAAAAGGATCACTGATTAAGCCCTACAAATGGAATATCAAAATTCCACCTTCCAATGCTGGAAGACAGATTAAGGACCATTTATAAGTGTCAACTAAATAAAGTGTAGTTTCTCAGCGCAATAAAAGGCGTGCAAGATACAGCTAATAAATAAATGACAGTAGGCTAGCTCAAGAAGAGTGTAGGCTGTAGCTTAAGTGCCATGTATGCCTGCAAAGGCCAGTAGCAACATATGTGCCAAGGACAGCCAATCAGGATAGGCGCAGCTAGCAAAGATGGACCTATTGTAAAGGTAGCCACTGAGAACTGTCTGAAAGGACAAGAACAAGGGTTGTTACAGTATATATTGATACAGATGCCTGAAAGGATAACAACAAGTTCTTAGTTACACCTGGATAGATTGCAGCCGCTGGCTAGATTGTACTCCAGCTTCAATAAGCGTAATTATCTTCAAAGTTCTACTCTATTGTAGTCTGTAGTGCTCTTGCATAGGATTAGGTAGAGTACATTGGTAAGGCTAAAATCTATCTGTAGCTTTGAACATACCAGCAATAACAAAAGTTGTTCAACATTGGTGCTCACTCAAAATTTCACCCTCTGCCAATGCCACAGGAAACTGCCCCCGCCCGCCAAGGATTGTCCTTGGCCCCACCTCTGCCCAGCTTTATTGACAAACATGGGTACAAGATAGAATCCTCAGACAGTGAGAGTACTCCTGTCTTTTCTGTGAGCAGCTCTGTGGTCATTCACCCTCCTGCAACTGTCCCTTTGGTTGTGGCCCCGTTGCCCTCTGTCCCTGAGGGCCCCGCCTTGGTTGGTTCATACAATTGCACACAGATTGTTGAGCTGGCCAAGACTTTACTTTGTGGATTCCGCCTCCGTCCCTCTGATTGCCCTGATCAGAATCTGAGCATATTTTTCCACTACTGTGACCATGAAACTCACTGGCAACTTTACTGGCTCTACTGTTACACATCATTTCAAGTTCTCCAGGAGTGCCTTGCTGGTGGAGATCACGCCGTGGAGTACCTTGCTGGCTTTGTCCAGCCCTCTGTGAAACAACTTTGGCTAGTTGCTGCCCGCCATAATCTTGAGCTTTTGTCCCTGGGCAACACCCTCCTCTCCTGTCACCGCAACTGGGCTGATCAATGGGCCACGGCTAACGCCTCCTTTTTGGAGATGTGTGCCGTGGTCCTGGCTAATCAGTCCATGGGGGGAATGCACATGCACGTATTAATGAACTGATCAACATCTTAAACACAAAGTTCAGGGCCATGGTCCATGAAGCAATGGATACACGTGGAGCTTATCTGGCATGGCTGCAGAACGTCCATAAGTTCTGTGCTGAATCAGACAAATTCAGCATGAGAATGGCAGATGACATAACCACCATGGATCAGAATGTTATTGCCCTGGACAAAGAAGTAGAGCAGCTTGGCTCATGGCTCCACCAGTTTGAAAAATATGTTCTGGACAACTTCCAGAGACTAGAAGCAAAAGTTGACGGCCAAATGAAGTTATCCTGCTCATCTACGCTGAAGCCGCTACCTTGCCCGTACAGTGCAAAGATTTCAGCACTAGAGATCAGAATAGCAACCTTGGAGAGCACAATCAATGGATACAAAGAAGAGTTTGCCAGAGCTCATGAGACCATCATGGCTCTGCAAACAGAGCAGCTGACCCTGAGAGACGCCATGTCATGCCTTTCTAAAACCACCGCAAGTGTAGAGTCTGAGCTCTGCCAAAAAAGCCGGCAGATGGACAACAACAATGTCCACAGCTGCCTGGCTATAATGGAAGCTCAGATCCAGCTACTGGAAACAAAAGGCTGCAAATGTGTCTCAAGCAGCTGGCAAACATCATCCTCAATGCGTAAAGACCACTATGAAGACGCCGCCAACACCTCTGAGGAGGAAGGGGAACAGCCAAACAGGAGGATTCCTGAGGTATTCACAACCCTTCCCTCTAGAGAGCCCTTCACGCCAAAGGCCACGCCTAGGGCTAGGCGTAGCTATACAGCAGATAGGCAGTCAACTGCCTCCCCCCCAGCCCACCGAGCCTACAGCAGTGAACAAACAATTCAAACCTCTGAACCTCCCAAAATTCAATAAACAAGGGGTCGTACATTCCTTCCTGAGACTCTTTGAGATGGCAATGAGGGGCACTAGCAACTACCAAAAGGCAACCACACTCATCACCACATTAGACACAATCAGCATAAACTTAGTAATGCCACGCCTACCTGCAACTGACTGGACGTGCCAAGAGGCTAGACAGGCTGTGCTGGAGGAGTTTGGTGGAGAGGATATCCTCTTCATCAGGAAGTCCAAGTTTAGCACCATAAAGTTTTCTCCAGGCAAAACTCTGCAGGAATTTGCAGAACAATTCTACCATGATGTGTTGGTGCTCCTTGGCTCTGGTACGGTCTCCACCTTCAATATCTGTGCTGCAATGAAGCAGGCCACTCACCTGTACAAAGAGCTTTGTAGAGCAATGGCTCCTGTCTACGCCAAAGGCAAGGACGTGTCAGAAATTGTGGACTGCTTCCGTAGTCATTCCAAAACGTTTGGTCCTCCCAACTGACCCAAGTCCAAGCAGCCTAAGCCAACCTACAAGAAACCACGCTTCCAGAAAGAGGACTCTGCTAAGTCCTCTGCACACCCTCCTGACGTGAAGGGTCCTTACTGCATTGCCTGTAACACAACAGGACACTGGAAATCAAAGTGTCCAACCAACTACAAGAAGGTGCATGTGGTACAATCCCATTCCGCTAGCACAACTGAGGGAAAAGCCAAGGTGGAGTAGAAGAGGGAAATTCTACCTCTGCCAAATCCCTCAACGTTCCCATTGAACCTGGCCCTGAAGACCACTGTCCCAATGAGCTGCACAAAGACAAAATCCATATGGTTGTAGCCAAGGACCTGTATGCAGTGACTATCCAATCCCAAAGCAAAGTCAAGCAAGAAGAGGCCGCCCTGGCTGAAGTCTCAAAGCTGTATGCAGCCCAGTTACAGGATGCCAGGGAAAATTGTCGCTCATCATGCTCCAACAACACCCCAAACTTAAAGTCAATCTAAGTAGCTTTCCCCCTGGAGGAACTTAAGTCCATATACCCCAATGTCTGAGAAAGTTTGCTCCCCACCTTGGAGAGTGATGAGGAGAATGGTATACACACATTAAAAAGCCTTGATGACTCTTATATTGATTGTACCTACATTGACATATTGGTTAACAAACATTGCATTTGAGCCATAGTGGATAGTGGCGCTCCATTTAATATCATCTCCACTAAGATGGTGAAGAAATTGGGTATAGCCCCAGATGTGGACTATAGATCACCCTTTGGTACAGTTGGCAAGGAACCCACATACTCTGTGGGAGCATACAGCGCACTAATTATGTGATTTGGCACCATTGCAGTGTCTGCCCCCGCAGTTGTTTTGCCAAACAATACCTACAATTTCCTCCTAGGCACCTTTTTCCTGGTGAAATATGGTGCCATGACACATTGGGGTCTCACCACCTTCAAAATCCTTGGTCAGACCTTACCCTTGTTCTTCAGTAAGGAAGGTCAAGACACCACTCCCAGGCCCTGCAAATTTGTCAATCTGGCTTACGCCAATAGGATTGTCCCTGTAGAATACAAACTTGCTGGAAAACACAGGCGTAAACCTCCTACACAGATCCTGGAACATAAGGGTATTCTGCTAAGGACAAGGTCTGCCTTTTCCCTGGAGCCTGGACACCAGAAGATTGCAGAGACTGGGTTGTCCCTGGTTATCCCTGAAGGGCTATATGCGGAGGTCATCAAACTCTGGGGCCGCTCTTGCTTTGAGCTGTACATTGCGCCGGGCATTGTCACCCGAGGCCAGCAGGAGATACATGTTCTCTTGGCCAACCTCACAAAGAAGACGCTTTCTATCAAGAAAGACCAAGTGGTAGGCTTCTTACACTTCTACCCTACAGAGGAACTATCTGAGGTTAAGGGATTTGGTACATTCAAGGAAATGGGTATACTGGAAAAACCTGGACCAGCAGTTTATCTGACTACCCCCTTAGCTGACCTTTCCTCCCTTGGTCCTGAGGAGCAAGCTCGGGCATCTTTGCTGTTCAAAAAGTACCGTATAATCTTTGCGGAAAGCAACCATGATCTGGGTTGTGCTGAAGGAGTAACCCATTACGTCAACACATGAACCACTCCTCCAATCCGCATGCGCCCCATACAACAATCAAAGGCAAACAAAGAAGTTGTCTCAGAAGAAGTCAGCAAACTGCTGAAACAAAGCATGTTGGTCCCATCCAAAAGTCCTTGGGCATCTCCTATCCTGATTGTCAAGAAGAAAGATGGCTCTAACCAAGTTGTCATTGACTATTGACGCCTCAGCAAGGTCACCAAAAAAGACTCATACCCCTTACCTCTCATAGATGACACATTAGACCGTCTCAGGGGTGTCAAGTA
The DNA here is from genome assembly GCA_014839935.2 of Entomophthora muscae. Classification (NCBI taxonomy): domain Eukaryota; kingdom Fungi; phylum Entomophthoromycota; class Entomophthoromycetes; order Entomophthorales; family Entomophthoraceae; genus Entomophthora; species Entomophthora muscae. The sequence goes on from QTSX02000116.1 coordinate 209,204, forward strand.
CTTCTCTGCCATGGACCTCATATTGGGCTACTGGAAGATTGAACTACCCCCCAAAGAACAAGAAAAATACGCCATCATAACCTCACAAGGACTATTCCAACCAACGAGGATACTGCAAGGGTTATGCAATGCTCCTGCAACCTTTCAGCGTGCAATGGACATCATCCTTGGCGACCTTAAACTCTCATGTGTCCTAGTGTACTTGGACGACATCAATGTCTTCTCTAGGACCTTCACTGAGCATCTAGCTCACTTGGAAGAGGTTTTCAAGAGGCTAGCAGCTGCCAATCCTAAGATAAAGCCGTGCAAATGCCAGTTCTTCAAGGACCAGTTGAAATACCTGGGCTTTGTTATAGATAGCCACAGCCTGCATCCCCAACCCGCAAAAACCAAAGCCATATCTAAGATGAAGCAACCCAAGTCAAAATGTGACATACAAGTATTCATAGGAATGGTTGGTTATTATTGACGTTTCATCCCCTGCTTTGCAGCAATTGGAGAACCTCTCTTCCACTTGCTTAAATTGTGAGTTGACTTTGTGTGGAGTAAACAATGCCAAGGAGCCTTTGACAAGTTACGCTTGGCCTTGTAAAGCAATCCTGTTCTGATGTACCCAGACTTTGACAGATCATTTGTGATCCATACCAATGCCTCACTTACTACAGTTGGGGCTGTACTATCCCAACTTGACAACAAGGGACTTGAACACCCTGTAGCCTAGGCCAGCAGGACACTAAACGTCCACAAACGCAACTATACAGTGACAGAGTGTGAATGCCTGGAAGTCATCTATGCATGTAAACAATTTTGGGTCTACATCCATGGTATACGGTTCACAGTGGTCACAGACCACGCGTCCCTAGCTTGGCTCCAGAGCCTCAAGGAACCAGAAGGCCAACTTGCTTGATGGGCGTTGAAACTACAGGCCTTGGACTACAAGATCCTTCACTGCCCTGGCAGCAAGCACCAGAACACAGACTGACTTTCCTGCTTACCCACCGTGGCCCTGATGAGCCCATTAGCGGATCAGCTATACCAGAAAATGATGACTGGGAAGTTTAGCAACAAGCCCAAGCAAGTACAGTATATCCTACAGGACCTTTGGAAGGATACAGCACTACGTAATGGGGTACTTTACAAGCTAGTGGATGGTAAGGAACACATATTCCCTCCTCCCTCCAAAAGGACTAGCATTGTTATGGCTGCTCATAAGGCAACGGGCCATGGTGCCTTTTGGAAGACCAAAGAGATCCTGTCTTGCACCTACTTCTGGGAGGCAATGGATTTTGACATTCAGGAGACAATCAACTGCTGCATTGAGTGCCAAGGGAATAAGCCACTACAAAAAAGCACAACTTACCAAATGTTGCAACCCCATTTTGCCTGGCATATTGTGTCAATGGACATAGTGGGACCACTCCCACATAGCAGCCCTGGCTTTTGTTATGTGATATTGGCTATAGATTGCCTAACTAAGTGGGTGGAAGCCCGGTCTCTAAGGAAAGTAGATTCCCCTTCCACTGCAAAATTTGTCTTGGATGCCATTATATTTTCCATGGCTGCCCCCAGTTCCTACTCTCAGATAACGGGACCAATTTTATGGCCTCAGTAATATCAAGAGTAAACAACCTTATGGGAGTCCGCGGAGTACTCTCCACTCCATATCACCCTGAAACCAATGGGATGGTGGAACATGTCAATGGTACCCTAACCCAGATCCTCCAGAAATTAGCTTCATCATGTACATCCTCTTGGGAAACATACTTAGGAGCAGCAGTGTTTGCATACAACATTTTATTGCATTCCACCACTGGTGTGTCCCCTTTTCAACTGATGTATGATTGACACCCTGCCATTCTGCCTGTCCTATACTCGGCCACAGGCAATCCTGTGCAACTTTTCTACAATCAGTACCTAGGACAGCTGGCCACACCCTCATCAAATTGCAGGCATCTGCTTTTAGCAACACAGCTATCAAGACCCAAGCCAGATTTGAAAGGGACTCCACTAATAGGGCCCCATTGCCCTCTTTTGAGGTAGGGGAGGGGGTTGTATACTGCAACACCAGAGGAGCAGGTATATCCCACAAACTAGACAAACTATGGGTAGGTCCCTTTGAGATCATAGAGAAGACCTCACCTGACGCCTACACCATCAAGAATAAGGATAGTGGACGCATATTCAACCGCGTACACGCAAAGTTTCTTCATCCATTCTGCACCCTAAAGGAAGGGCCTAATTAAACATTATCTGAACTTGTCATAAAAGGAAATAACATAAGTAATATTAGCACATCATATAATCCATAACAAGAAAAATATAAAAAGACATAAAAAATAAAAGATATATAATATAAAAAAATATATAGAGTGTATTATATCAAAAGAGGACTTAGTCCTATGAATCTTTATTGGTGAGGGCTCTCCTCAGGCTCCTCAGGGACATTGTGGGTGGTAGCCTCCACATAGTCACCAAAGGCGTGAGTGGCCACCACCTGATATAAGACAACAACGTTCCGGAGTCACATACACCGCGCCTCGGGAGAGAGCTGCTCCCAGTGCATAATGGGCACTGACAGGGCCAGCTCCCCATCTGCTATGCAACCTAGGCCACACTCAATGGGGAAGCACGCCCCCAACACCAGGCACTCCACTATAAACCCCTTGGAGGGGTAATCAGCCAGAAGACCCCGTTGGCGGTGCAGCACTTCACATTGGTAAAACTCCAAGATGGCCTGCATCTGGGCCAAGGAACCTCAAGGAAGTGAAGGCTTTGGCACTAAGAAAATATTCCCCATCAAAGCCATATGAGGGAGATATTGGGCAGGATCCCCAGTCTCCAGCTTTTCCAAGGTTAAGTTGATGGCTGCTGCCATCCAATTGTGCAGATTACCTGTACGCCAAAGACCCCACTGACAAGTAGAGTTGGGACTGGGCCCTCAAGCACAGGACCAGACCCGCATCACTGCACGGTTGAAGTCAATCACCCTCGCGTACTTGGCATACAATGCCACATTGAAGCAAGGCAGCTCCACTAAGACCCCCTCCAGAGGCCAAGCCAGCTTGCAAAGAGCCATAGAACAAACAGTAGGAGGGTGATACTGTTTAGAGTGACAAAGACAGGAGTGGACATCCACCCCCTGGCCACAAGACAGAAGAACAAAGAGGAACTCACTTAGAAGCTCATAGCCTTGAAACAGGCCATTCACCTCAAAGTCTGTGTGTTCAGGATTGTAGGTGAGGACCACAGAACCCAGCAGGGCCAGGTCAGGAGTATAAGGCATAGCAGGTGAGAGGGGAACAACGGCCCTGGCCCGCCTGATCTGTGGGTCCATGGAGGTAGCCCAATTGGCACCCCCAGCCTCCAAAGGAGGACGACTCTCCTGTTTGACTTCTTGCTCCAGGATTGGACTGGGGCGCGCTGAAAGGGATTGGTCACCACAGTGGTGGCCAAGGACAACTCCAAGCAAGTATCATCCCCGTAAACACGTAAGGAACGCCAACCGTAGAACTGGAGATGGCATGCCTCCTTACTCTGGCAATTGAACTCCTGACAATGCTCCTCCAACATGGTTTCCAGGAACTCCTGGTACTCCTCCTTGGTGCTAAGACGGGAAGATGCGGTTGAGAAAGCCATATGCCTGATTCTCTTCTTACCCTCCCTATTTATGGTCAAGAGGGGGGAAATGTGAGATTAGGCTGATTGACCACAAATGATCAGGCTAATCATTGCATGCAGATCTTAACCAGTTACAGGCTGTATTATCACTTGGTTATCATTTAATCAAATGATGTAATTATATGCCGTATAATCACCAATATATTATAATAGATATGGCAGTAACACCCCGTGTAACTGTTAGTTTATTATAATAGATGTTGTGATTATACACTGTATTATCACTGATCATCATTCCAATGTGTACTGATTATATGACGTATATTACTTGCTTTATTATAATTGATGTAACAATTACACACCGTATAAACATTAGCCAACATAGTGATTATCATTGGTTCTACGCTGTATAAACTAAAGATCATCTATCACTCACCTCCCAATCCACCCTACTGTATGTTGTATCAACCCAGCCCCACACTGCCTGATGGGCTTTTATGCTCATATCAAACAAGTGATATGCAAAAGATCAGGAAATACCAAGTTTGGGTCAGAGCTTCACGGCATATAATCAGGTTCCTTATTGGTTTGGGTCAGCATTACACGGTGGATAATTCACGGGTTGATACTGGATTGAGTCTGCTATTATACGGCGTATAATCCCTAATTTGACCTGTTACATTAATAATCAGAAGACTTGCCAGCCAGAAAAGGATCACTGATTAAGCCCTACAAATGGAATACCAAAATTCCACCTTCCAATGTGAGAGGGCTGAACAAGGACAATTTCTAAGCGTCAACTAAATACAGTGTAGTTTCTCAGCGCAATAAAAGGCGTGTAAGATACAGCCAATCAATAAATGACAGTAGGCTAGCTCAAGAAGAGTGTAGGCTGTAGCTGAAGTGCCATGTACGCCTGCTAAGGCCAGTAGCAACACACATGCCAAGGACAGCCAATCAGGATAGGTGCAGCCAACAAAGATGGACCTATTACAAAGGTAGCCACTGAGAACTGTCTGAAAAGACAAGAACAAGGGTTGTTGCAGTATAAATTGATACACACACCTAAAAAGATAACAACAAGTTCTTAGTTACACCTGGATAGATTGCAGCCGCTGGCTAGATCATACTCCAGCTTCAATAAACGTAATTATCTTCAAAGTTCTACTCTATTGTAGTCTGTAGTGCTCTTGTATAGGATTAGGTAGAGTACATTGACAAGGCTAACATCTATCTGTAGCTTTGAACATACCAGCAATAACATAAGTTGCTCAACACATATGCTTCTGTCATAGGGGTGTTTGGAAAGGGAGAGGGTGAAGTTGTATTTTGACAAGTAGACTAATAAAAACATCTCATCCACGGTGTGAGCCAGATCCTCTAAGGAAAGCAGATGTTTGAGGGGGTCAAAACTAACTTATTGGTTTGAAAAGAAAAGAGGGTTTGATACAGGGCCAAAGAGATGAGGAAATTTACACTTTCTCCCTAGAAGCCAGATCATAAACCATAAAGTTTCTTCTTCGTTGAATAAAGTCATTTCCCAGTCTAATAAAAAATTTCTTGTTGATCTCTGCTGATAAATAGTAAAGTTATTAAATTATCTGATCTAGTCTTGCTTTGCCAAGGATAATCTCAACTAATAGTGGGCTAAAGTGTTATATACTTTGTACTTCCTGCAGTAGCCTTTGATGTTCCCAGTTTATTCTTCATTTGTTGCGATGAACATAATACCAGTATTATTGTATCATCTTTGAACATATATCAGTAGATTAAAAAAGATGATATGATTCTTGAAATTTCCTCCAAAATCTAAAAAAAAACCTGACAAGGGTATATTACCAGAGAAGGTCAAAAGCCACCTTTGAATGGTTGCAAAGCAGCAGCCGGGGTTTAAAAAGATAATGCTTTGATATACTTTCTGTTTGACTATTCCTTGGTAGAGGAATGTTAAGAAGACTAAATAAATATTGTTTGATTGGATGATTCATCACTTTGCGAAAACATCATTCCATCCAACTTTTATTGCTTTTTAAATATAGGAGCGTACTTATACTCTATATCCCCTGGCTTATAGTTGTACTTGCGCATCTCTTCGTAAAGGGCGAGCTGGGATCTTTCACGTCGAGGAAAGCGATTCTTTTGGTACCCAAGTGTTTCTAAAATGTCGATAGTGTTGTTTCCAAGGGGAGCTGTTACCCAGTCCCGGACAAGTGGATTATTTAGAATCACATATGCGTAGGGAATGGAAGATGGAGTCATGATATGATCCAACGAGATGGGATAAGCCATGCTGCTCAAGTGGCCCAGGGAGGTTACAGTTTCGTTTTCTTTGATGTAAACAGCTTTGTTGGACGCTGTTATGAAGTAAACATAGCTCTCTCCTGTAATGAAGTCTCCGATCTGTTTGAGTTGAGGCAATCTAGGAATATTTTCTATATAAGCTTTTGCTTTTATGTATGGTAGATTTCTAGACATTGATTGTACGATGTCGTGCATATAGTTTCCGCCGGAGTACAGATATTTATCGAAAATCCCCTTTGCAAAGTAAATGGAGTAAATTCCGTTTTTGCTTTCGATATTGTAGCCAGGGCCCCTGTATGAACCCTCTTCTGTAAAACTGTTGACGTAAGATATTATGCCCATGCCATGGAGAAGCTCGTGGACTATTACTTCTATAACATCATATATACTATTAGACTTGTGACTCCCATAATCCACTGGCATTGTAAGAATGTCTTGTGGCTGAATGCCTATAGTCATATCAAAGTCGTTTTCCCTTCTACGTTTCTGATTTAGCAAGGCGTAGGGGAAGATGATGGGTTCTCCGGCAGACATGAACTCCGTTTTTGCGTTTGGTATGCAGACCCCTAAAGAATTAGCTTTAAAAGCTATATAGATTACCCAAGTTTTTCTTTATGTCGTCGAGGTCTGCGAAAGTGGGGCAACTACTGTTGAAGCATACTTTGGCAACAATTTTGTTCTGCAAAGTTAATGCGTTCTCGATAAAGCCTCCCGCGACCTGCAGGCAGTGACGAATTGAGATACGCTGGACGGGTCCTCACTGCTCTCTAAAGAAAACTCAAACCTGGCGCCAGGGGAAATCACTGTTTGCTTGCTTCCTAATTTTCTAGGGATCTGAGGACGAGAGCTTGGATTGGAAAAGCGAAACTTGTCCAAAGTACGCTGTTTCTGATAAAGAGTGTCTACAGGATAACGCAATCCTTCCACCAGCAAAAGTCCTAAACCCCAAGTAATTCTCATTTTCAGATTCCCCATTCTCCAGCATGTATTTATACACCAACTGCCACTTAATCGATTATAAATGTGTTTGTAAATTTCAAGTGCCACATTCTGCATAATTTATTAGCGATTTAATTATTGTATATAATCTTAAGCTTAAATAAATTAATTCTATTCATCGGTGTTCCAATTCGAGCACAGTGATTAAGGCGCCAGAAATTTGCCCCATCCCCATAGATAAATTCTAAGCCAAACCTTGCTATTCCCTATCAAGACGCCCTATTGGCCGGCCCAGCAGCGACAGAGGAAGCGGCCAATAAACAATGATATAATCTCGGAATAAAATTTTCACTTTTCCTTCTCAACAGCAAGCCACACTATTCTAGACCTGTGCACTTCTCTAAACAACTTTTAATAGGAATAAAACATTGCCATGACATTACTTAATATCACAACATTTATGAAACTCATTTAACTGCATCACTGAATCATCCTATAATCAGCAACACAGTTGAAGACCTCCAATGGGGGGAAATATCTATAAACCACTTAAGAGAGCACCAAGAGAAATAAATAAGTATCTGTGTAATGCCTCAATACACAGTAAACCAAGACACTCAGAAGCTAGAAACTACATTATTTAAATACCCTCCAGGAATAGAAGAAATACTTATATCATTGGAAATAAAGTAAAATAGGCAAACAAACCCGCGGAATTAGATTTAGATAAGTGGGGGTGGGAATAAAATAGTTGGAAATCCACTATTGCCATAGCAACATCTTAGCAATTGTGGGGTCACAGAAAAAAGATTTATATTGGTTGTTACCTTTTATTTTTCTTGATCTATGCCTCATTCCACTTTGTAAGCCACAAAATATAAAAGGCAAGGGATTTTTGAAGATTATCCAAAGCATTCAGTTTTATACAGGCACATGTACAGATATTGGTATTCTTTCACTAATAGGTGTTTCATTTGCAACCATCAGGATTTAAACTGTATGCATGCTGATTTCCAGTATGTTGACAATTTTTCGCCATACAGACAGTTGATCTAGATTTGACACTTGGGCTACAGCCTGCTAACCAATCTAGAAGTATTTTACATTTCATATTGCAGCATATAGTTGGAATTCAAAATTAAGGAGGAAAGCTAATGTTGACAGTATTAAGAATGGCCTTAATTTCAATTATAAAATAAGAAGAAGTTCACTATTGACATTGCTGAACTAAAAACCCTTTGAAATTCTAGGCCAGCTTCAAGAACCATCCCCCTAAAGGTTGACATCGTTTAACGTTACAAAATCTTTCTTGATAAAATAATAATCAAGAATATCTTAATTATTATAAGTTGTTCACATATGTATTTTGTCCTTTGTTTCATAGTCCTTTGGCATATAGTAGCCCAGAGTTCCAAGCATTGAGTTTACAATATATGTGGTTTATTATAACTTTGTAGCCTTTATACGAGTTTTAATTAACCCTTGATCATCTAATTAAGCAGGAAACTGTGTTAGAACTAGGATTTACATAGCGCCTTTTAATGCCAAAACAAAGGGAAATCGATGTGAAACCACAATTAAAATTAGGGAAATAAATTAAGAAGACATTAAAACACAATTAACTTAGATTCTATAGTTCTTTCGCTACTGTAAATCTGGAGCATGTTGGGAAAATTTTGGGGTTGTCAAATCCAACATACACAATCCACAGTCAAAGTTTGATTAGACTTTTTCTAATTGGATTATTTTTGGCATTTTATTTAAACAGGACTGTTGGGATTTTTGACCAAGCAATGATGCCAGTTATTACAGAGCTTGAGGAATGGAATTACTGCAGCCCTGACGCCATAAATTGATAATATAAAAGGTATGTATATTGGATCAGCAGTTGATTGTTGACCCTTGCCACAAAAATTGATCAATGATAAGCGCTGCTGAGCTGTGTAATTAAGACATGATTTACTGTCGCGCCATCTATGAAAAGCTCCAGGCGCCGCCTAGAAAACATTTGGGCGCCAAAGCACTGCCCTAATTGTATATCAATTTCCACCATGCCAACTGGAATTTATTCCAAGCCCCATAGTGCCGCCTTGCAAATATTTTAGGTGCCAGAGCAACGCCCTATTTTTACAGCAAGTGCTGCAGCAGCGCCAGATTCAAATTCCCAAAATACAAATCTCCTGATTAAGGGTATTTCTAAGCAAATAATTTGAAGTATGTTTAGGATATAAAGAAGTGATCCTGAAGCTATAAGTGCCTCACGTCAGCAAGGGCCACCTGTGCTAGGTGAAAAGGAATCTATTCCATTGGTTGATGTATGATAAGTGCCAAATCTAGATTACTAATTACCCAAAATAGGGGCATGCTAGAATGTCCAAGAAGACTTCGCTAGCTGCCCATGGATTAACCTTTAAGAAGTTATAGGAAGAATTAATGAATTACATTAAAATCATCTTTTAATATGCAAGCACTTCTGCGTGATCAGGAGCCATCCTTTGATAATAAATATGTTTCTATTGATCCTAGCTCCTACAATAAAATAGTAATCATATCCTCACACATGACTGTATTAAAGCAAATGCTCTTTGCCCTACATTACTAAAAAATTGTGTCACTGTTACGCAAAAAGTGCAACAAGGACAAAATTTGGGCTCCTGTAGACACTTTGCAAGTTTCAAGCTGTGACTGTATATCCCAAGTGGATAGATGAAGTGACAGTAACATGAAAAAGATTATTCAAATCCTCCACATCTTCCCCAAATTTACTACTTAGTTTTAAAAGTTATGACATCAAGTAAAAATAACTCAGATTTAAACAGAATAGACTCAGATTTAAGTGAACTCTAAGGTGGGCAAGTTTCAGATGGCAAATGATTTAAGTATGTTTGGTGAGCTGGCAAACTTTAAAGCAAGAAACGTAATTTGAACAACACAAAATAAGAATTATATCAGACATCAAACAGTGTAGTTCAGACTACAAACAAAATGACTTGGCACAGCAAGTGAAAAAAATTGATGCTGTTTTAGAATATATTATGATCCTATCAGGATTCAGATGAGGCATCAGCAGAAGGGTAAAATAAAACAAACATAGCACAACCTAGAAGAAAGATTTCACAAACAAAAAATGAAATGAAGTCACACAAAATGTGTATTGTGTGCATCTTAAAATAGAAAAATAGCAGTTTAACAGCCAATCAACAGCTATCCAATTTAGGAACAGGGGCATCTCATTCATTTTCATGGCTCCTTATTTGTGTATAATGGTTTCAAGAACTTTCCAAATCTGGTCTTGGGATTAAAAGAAAAATAAAGTCATAAAATTTTAAACTTCTACTTTTAGTCATTTCATACTAGGTTTTTTACAATGGTTTTCAACAACAACAACATTTTTGACGGCACCAGCAAACAAGACAGCCTCAGCTAAGGCAGCTTCCATAGAGGTGAGGCTCAGAACGTGGAGGCATCTGTTTACACCCAGGTCTTTGATGTGGGTAATAAGGAAGCCGACCTGTACTTGATCCCTATGGCTTTGACTTGTCTGAGAGTCACTTAGCATCTAACTCTTCCCCGCCCTCTTTCCCACCCCCGCACAAGCTGCTAACCAACCAGCCAATCAGAATGTCAAACTTAATTTTGAACAACTTCCTGTCACTAGCCAACCTTCCCCCCTACAGCCAATCAGGCTTCAGCTCCTGCAGCCCTGTGGCCCTGCACCCCAAATGCCAAATCATCACTGCCCAAATTCTTCAGGAAATTGTGGCACTCAACCAGCGTGGCCTGACCTGGGAACAGATTGCCAGCCAGTTACAATTTACCTGAGCTACCATCATGCAGGAATTCAATAACTTAATCAATAAGGGAAACCTGACTGGGGCAGCCAAGAAGCCAAAGAAGGCCCCAGAGTCCCAGATAAATGAGGCATACCTGATTATGCTTAATATCCTGCAGAAGGACCCCAAGCTTCCACTAACCCAGGTCCAGAAGCCACCTGCACACCATGGCATTTGGGTTTCTGAGTGCATGGTGCAGCTCTGGATGCCCAGAAAAGTAGCTTCAATCAGGGTGTTGGCCAATTTTGGCAGCAAACAAGGGGATGGCAGTGAGGATTCCCCATACAATCCTACCATTGAGTCCACTATTGTCTGATGCTTGAAAAGTTTATCTATTGGCATCATGTTCATTGCCAACTACAAGCTATCAATAGCTTTTGACAATTTTGGTGAGCAATTAAAAGCTGTCACTGAGAATGAAAGGAAGAATGTCAAGAGGGGGACTTTTATTGGTGTGTTTCTGGCTGTTTTGGCCAAGAATTTTGTCTATTATTAAAAACCCTGATTTCACCAATGGCTAGGAGTACAGCCATATACTTGGTGGACTGCTCAACTCCTGGGATAGCTTGAATTCCACCAACCGGTTTTTCTTGAGCCACCAGATGGAGGGTAGCTCCTCCACCCCTGAGGCAATCCAGGAGCACAGGCCTCAGTCTACCCCGCCAGCCACACTGACATCCATCTGGCTGATGTTGTGTTCTTCAACATTGGAGACACAGTCCAGGAGTGCCATCCACAGGCTTTCAACAATCTCTGTCTTGGGGTCCTTGACCATGACTCTCTCTTTGGTTGCCAAATGGTGGCTGACTTGTTTTCATAGATGGTTTTCCATATGAATATGGGCAAACAATTGCAGAAGGACAAGTGCCTTTCATCCTGGGCCACATCTGTCAACCAAAAAATTCAGCCAATAATGGATGGGAATATAACAAGTGTTATATGGCAGCCATCACAATAAATCCACTTGATTCATTCCCCCGCCACAACCAACCCTCATATTTCAGCCCCTACATTTAATCCCAATCCCAGGCCCAGACCTCCCAACCCAGCACCAAATATACTCATTTTCCCTGTGTTATTCTGCCACATAGGTACCTATCCCCTGTCCTGAATAAACTTTCTGCCACCAAACATTTTTGTACAGTAGTTTTCAAACCTGTTGAGATAAATGTAAAATCTCAGTCTAAAAACAAAATCCAAAATTAAGGAATTTATAATAAATTACAATAGATTTGGATCCACTTTGACTTTGTTTTTAGACTGAGATTTTTTGTTTATCTCAACAGGTTTGAAAACTACTGTATGCTTTATTATCCAGAATTATAATTTTATTTGTTTTTTTTTGATTTTTATTATGTTGTTGTATATATTTAGCTTTTTATATGTAATAATATATGTTTATCATGCTGTGCATCTTGATCCAGAACGACATGTTTATTGCTAACCTTTTAAAATAGCCCTTTATATTGAAATAGAAATGGACTAAATGTTTACTTTACTTTACATTAGTTAACTATATTATTATTGTATTTAAATAAGTTGCCTGTGATCTGAATTCAAACACCCAATGATAAAGTTTAAGCCAATCTGGAGCTGTTTTTAGAAGTGATTGGTGCAACATAAAGGGACATTCAGAGATATTTTGGTTTGTGGGCACTAATTAATCTGACCAGTTGGTTGTTAAGCCATTGTGCACAATTTTTGCTGTGTCAAGTGCTTTTGGGCTAATGCTAGCCCAGTTGCTGATTTAGTACTAGTTTGCAAACAACTTGCCAGATCAGCAATGGAGCACAACAGCAAAACAACCAGCCAATCAGATTTATTAGCGCCCACAAATCAGAATATCTTTCAATGTCCCTTTATATTATATCAATAATGTTTAAAAACAGCTCCTGGTTGGCTTAAATTTATCATTAGGGGGTTAAATTCAGGTCACAGACAGCTTTTCTAAACACAATTAGTATACATAAAAGCAATTTGGTCTGTCTGCAATGTTGCCTCAAGTGAGTTCAAGCTGTATAGGGATTTAACTGAATTGATGTTTTTATAACAATTAAATTTAAAGTCAATGACCAAACCAAAAGCTTGATTTGGCTCATCCTTAAATACAATCACTTACATGCATTTTTGAAAGTATGTGTCAAGATTTTGGGATATCAACTGGTTAACATATTCAACCAATAATTGTAAGGCACAGCTATGCTGCCTTGGAATGGCTTCAGCAAAGAAATGTGGGCAACCAGGCCGCAAGATTGACAGATCAATGGCCAGATCACATCCTGGCACTGACCAGATCCCTGTTCCTAATTAATAGATAAAGCATATAGATATTGCGCAATTGATTAGTCCACCTCAACAGGCATCTTAATATTCATCTCACAATAATTAATATCCTGAACTTTAATTATATCCTAGAGCAGAAGGGCCATAATATAGACCAGTATCTGCATTATTTCTAGAAGATTCCACCATGGATTGGGCTGCCAGGCCAAGCACTCTAAGATAAAAGGCCATATAGCTTATTGTATTAGAGTATTTGGATTAAGTGAAAGAATCTCCCCCACCAACTAGCATCTCTGTTGGCTGGCTAGTCTTAGGTTGTGGCCCAGTTCATACTTGACTCCACTCATTGAGGGATATGAGTGTGTGAGACACTGCCTTACTCCAGATTGATGTCTTGGGACAAAACCCTTCATTATCCAGTGCTGCACTTCAAGGCTTCCTTATAAAAACCACTCAAGGTCAGACCACTGCAGTGTTTCAGAAACAACACCAGTAGCTGGACCAGCCTCAGTATTAGACTATAAATAAAGGCAAGTATCTCTTATCTGTTCTTATTGGACTTTACAGTGAAGTGTAGTCTATCCAATCACCAAATTCCTTCCTCCCAGTCAAAAATATAGTCAAAGAGCAAAGGATTATACTTATTTCATAAAGTATAAAATCCTATAGTAATAGATAGAGTCAAAACCATGAACCTTAATCCAAAAGTAGTAAGGAATGTCACATTGCCTCAGGCTGTGGGTCCTGTCAGACTTGTAATTCTGATGATTACAAAAGAATGTTCTGGACCACAGGTTACACCAAAGCCACAGGGTTTCCTTTACTTCCCTAATATTAGAAGACTTGGCATATCATCTTTGTGGATGATCAAATACCACAGTTTGCTGATTCCTTACAGTATAAGGGTAAATTTGGTGGAGTGTGGCCTAAATTATGTAAAATAGGAATATATGCTGCTCAGACTTTAATATATATATATATATATTTAATAGCTTGGTTTTTAAATCGTGGTTCAAACCTTTCACCTAGGACAACAGGGCTTCTCTGTGTATACTATCCGACTCCTGAATATGTGGATTAGAATTGAAAGGGGAGAAACGGATTGTTTGAGAATACGATTGAAGTTTGGAATGATTTACTATTCTTTTAAATGATTATATGTTTAACCTCTATGGCTAGGATTGACTTGATTGAGAAAAGAGAGCTTGGCAAGTTAAATAATTGAAATTAAATAAATATCAGGTTAAGTAAAGGGTGGTTAGCTTTCACATTTCAAATTTATTTATTTTTAAGTGGAGCAATAAGATATTCCACTTGGATGCGTCACCTGATTAAGTGGCTGCAGATTGTTTCAGAGTTAACACTGCTTACATCGCATCATCCTAATAAGGATATCAGAGGTTAAACTGGCAATAATATTAAGACTTAATAAAGTGAATTTCATGAAAATTAGGTCATTTTCAAACAATTCCAATCAAAATAGTACTAAAAATGATGGCTCTAGATGCTAAGATATAGAGTGAAGTGTTGGATCGAGCTTACGTCATAATCAAAGACATAGTCTCAATTTGATCCTAAATTAACACTTAATGAACATCAAAAAACCAAAAAGTCATATCTGTGAATACTAAGCTGATCTTAGTCCTCAATAGCTTATTTTAAAGCCGCATATCAGACCGTATTTTGATAAACTTAATAAAATCAAATATTAAGCCCGGTAAAATTTTATTTTAGCTTTGATAACCTTGCAAAAATAAATACTCCACTTATTTAGATTTCCATCAATATTTATACTTGGGAAATGCAATTTTATTTTAAATAAATAAAATTTGAATTAAAATTTTATGAAAGTCTGTTTGAATACAATTTTGAATTAAATCAGTGGCAAATAATCCCACCCTGAAAATCCAACAATACTGATTGTATTTTAGATTTAATTTACATCTGTTCTTGGACGGGGCAACAACCTAGTTAAACATTAGGAATGGCTTAGTATTCACAGAGATATGATTTTTTGGGTTTTTTATGTGTATTAAGTGTTAATTTAGGATCAAATTGAGACTATGCCTTTGATTATGACGTAAGCTCGATCCAACACTTCACTCTATATCTTAGCATCTAGAGCCATCATTTTTAGTACTATTTTGATTGGAATTGTTTGAAAATGACCTAATTTTTATGAAAATCACTTTGTTAAGTCTTAATATTATTGCCAGTTTAACCTCTGATATCCTTATTAGGATGATGCAATGGTAAGCAGAGTTATCTTGAAACAATCTGCAGCCACTTAATCAGGTGACGCATCCAGGTGGAATATCTTATTATTCCACTTAAAAATAAATAAATTTGAAATGTGAAAGCTAACCACCCTTTACTTAACCTGATATTTATTTAATTTCAATTATTTAACTTGCCAAGCTCTCTTTTCTCAATCAAGTCAATCCTAGCCATAGAGGTTAAACATATAATCATTTAAAAGAATAGTAAATCATTCCAAACTTCAATCGTATTCTCAAACAATCCGTTTCTCCCCTTTCAATTCTAATCCACATATTCAGGAGTCGGATAGTATACACAGAGAAGCCCTGTTGTCCTAGGTGAAAGGTTTGAACCACGATTTAAAAACCAAGCTATTAAAAATATATATATATTAAAGTCTGAGCGGCATATATTCCTATTTTACATAATTTAGGCCACACTCCACCAAATTCAACCTCTATACTTTCAAAGACGTCGTCTTGAGCTCCGAATAAAATCGTGTTCCCCCCAAAAAAACTTTATACTTTCAAAAATGCACGTAAGGGATTGCCTGTAATTATGAGTCAAATCAAGCTTTTGGCTCAGCTATCAACTTTAAATTTAAATAATATGGAAAATTTAATTTAATTCAATCCAATACGGCTTGAGCGCACTCGAGGTGACATTGCAAATAGACAGACATCCAGACAGGCTTGCTTTTACTATTCTAGAATATCATATTGCCTAGCAGAATTTCTGATGGCCGACTGGATAAATAGAGGCATGATGACATGGTATAAATCAATACCTCTGGTTGCATTAGCCATAACTGCTAGCGGCCCAATCGACCTTAACTTTGTTTTAATCCATTATAACTTGGTTAATATGAATGACAAGCACCTATCGGTCTCGGTAATATAAATATACCATTTTAATGCATGAAATAAATCAAAGCTACTTGATCCCCTCTAGCCAATATTCCGTGTGTAATTTAATCCATATATCCTTGATTGCTCCAAATAAATTTATAAACTGTTTTATTTGGTGGTAGCTGGATGGACAAACATTGATCACCAGTATAATTTTGTTGTTTGGTGCCTGGCCCAAGTCTAACGCATTTTACTTTACTTGTGCAGCATTGGATTTAACACGCCGACGAATGACATTTGGAGGATAGTTATGGTTTAAATTCACGCTGGGATGATATGAATTTATGGTTTAATTAGAGGATTCCTAGTTGCCAAGCAATTACAGAGAGGGTTGAAACTAGGGAAGGGACGGAAACAGCAATTGTGCAAACATAGTGTCACAAAACCATTTTTTGGAAGTTTTGGATTGGTTCACAAAAAAATCCATGTGATTTTGTGTCATAACTTTTGGAGTAGGCTACAATTTGTGCCTCACTCCATTGTGTAGATCACAAAATATAAAAGGAAGGTGGTTTTCATGGATGAAACAGATGATTTCATTTTGTGAAGGGACACAGGATGTAAAATTAGCATGGTTCTCAAGGGTGAAACAGATGGTGTCATTTTGTGCAAGGCACAGGATGTAAAATTAGAGGAAGTTCAGTTGTGGGACTTTATTTTTTAAATTGAATTTATTAAAGCTTTACCTTCCATTACCTCACAATGATAGATTTGATCGTACCACAGTTTGCTTTAGATAATTATATTAAAACACCAATCAAAATAACATAAATATCTACTTTAATGGAAAGGAATAGCTTACATACTTATGATTGGACACAACACAAAATCACAAAAGATTGTGCTTGGTCACATCACAATTTATGCAGATTTGTTTTGTGACTTTTGGAGCAGGGCACAAAATGTAGCAGTTGAAATTGTGTACTGCTCCCTAAAAACACAAAACCAATCTGCATGAATTGTGATGTGACATGAAGGTCACAAAATGAATTGTGCTCAACTGACAAAATCACAAAACCAATTGTGCCAATCAAAGCTTGGTTGCAAAACCAATTGTGTATATTTTGGTGCCCGTCCCAACCCTAGTTGAAACCGAGGAAAGCCGGTTGTCAGCCTCAGCACGAGAGCAAGTGAAATCTACTTGAGCATTAGGGCTGCGGCGTCCCACCCCCAGACAAAGATATTCTTTTATCCGGCACTCTGGAAGATAGGATTTAAAATTATCTTTAAATAGAAAATATATTACCTTCCACATTTTCAGAAACTTCAGATGGAATCCGGGTTTTGTCCGGGGGTGGGACGCTGCAGCCCTATCGAGCATTGATAGTTCCAAAGGTTGGTGATTAAATTTAGGATGGTTGATGCAAGGTGGAATGCTCCAGGGGTTTAAACAAGGGGTTCCGGAGAATTTTAGGTTAAAAAGGCGGGGTTGAAGTTGGGTTTAGTATGGAGAATTTCGACAAGACGCCCCTGCCCTATCCTCAGTTCTATATTCTGCTATGCGTTCGGTTTATTGAGCCCATCGCTTTCTCGCTGCTGTTTCCGTTTGTGTATTTCGTAAGTGGATTTGGATTTAGTTTTTAATCGAAATAGATGGTAAAGGATTTCAACCTCACTGAGGACCCAAGCATGATCAGCTACTATGCTGGGCTGATCTCGTCGTCGTATGCGGTGGGGGAGTTCCTGGGAGGTGTGCCGTGGGGAATGCTCTCGGACAGGATTGGGAGGAAGCCTGTCATCACGCTGGGGCTTCTCGGAACAAGCATCAGTCTCTTCATGTTTGGGCTGAGCACAACTCTGCCGTGGGCAATGACAACGCGGTTCATGGGGGGCATTCTAAATGGCAATGTAGGGGTGATCAAATCAATGGTGGGGGAGATGACCGATCGAACCAATCGAGGTAATGATTCCTTCTGCTTAGCTAACGTTTAGCCGATGCCTTTAGTTATGTCTCCTTGATGCTTGGGCTTGGATTTATTGTTGGTCCAATCATGGGTGGGTTTCTGACTCATCCTGCAGAAAACTTCCCTTGGCTCTTTGGAGGCAGCCATTTCCTTACGAAGTATCCCTACTTTTTGCCGTGTGGCTTGACTGCCGCCTTTTGCCTGATTGGCTTTGTCTTTGCCCATATTTTTCTTTGGGAGACGCTGCAGCCGGATACTTTGGTCACCACACCACTTTTACAATCCAGCTCTGATGACAAGCTTCCCGATATGCCCAAAGGGACGTGGCTTGTGATTGCCAGCTTCATGGGTCTGTGCCTGTTTCTGGTGATGAGCGATGAGCTGTTTCCGTTTTGGGCCAGCACTCCAGTCAAGGATGGTGGGCTTGGATTCAATTCTAATGACATTGGGGCCTTGGGGTCAGCAATGGGGGCGGTACTTGTGTTTATCCAAATGTTTCTTTTTGTGAGGATCCAAGAGCGGGTTGGCACATTGAATCTTCTATGTGGTGCATATCTGCTTTACATCCCACTATACTCTGCCATGCCCTTGGTACGGACAATGCTGGTTAGCAACCATCCCCGGTTGGCATGGGGTCTACTCCTGCTTCTAAATTCCGTAAAGACTTTCTGTGTGGTTGTGGGGTTTACCACAACAAACATCCTGCTTCCAGAATCGTGTCCAAACAAGGCCAGCCTGGGGAAGATCAACGGCATCTCCAACTCACTTGGCTCGCTGATGCGGGGAATTGGGCCTTACATCTGTGGTGTAGCTTACTCCTGGTCACTATCCAATCATCTCCCACTCCCCTTTGACTACCACTTTACATTCTTCTTAATCTCTACCATGAGCTTAGTCACCCTCATGATTACCAAACTGATTACCCCCGCTATGGTGCAATATTAACATTAAATACTGACACCCATATACATTAACTGGTGAACAGTTCTGGTTTCTGTTGCATTTTCTCACTCATTTCCAATAATCTTCTTAAATGAAGAAGTGATTTAAACCTGGAAAACTTCTACTAAAATCTTATCACCTTTTTTCCTCAGGGTGTCCTTATTTGCCTTTTCCATCCCAATCTGAGTAAAATTGAACCAAAAACTTTGATAATTTCTCATTTTAAAAAGAAACCACTACAACCTTAGCTGCTAGATTCAGTATCTATCAAGTATAAAGTTTAAGTTTTTGTTCTGATTCTGAAGGAAGCTATTGAGTGGGTATCACTTGACAGGATATTTCCCAAGGGCTCACGCCTTGACACACTCAATTTCTATGTGAGGCGTGTTTACCCACCCATGATTAGGATCACTCACCTTATCCCTAAACTAACATATTCTTATATGTTTAAGGAACCAGCCTTCAAAGGCAGATTATCTGGACTTGAGATATTTCCCCTTCTTTTACTGCAAAGAAAGAATCCAGACTGACCTGTAAGTTACAAAGCTCAACAGGAAGAGGATATCCCTTGTTATATTCAGCTATGGATAGCTGATCCTTAATGAAGGCTAGATTTCTCTATAAACTTCTCCAAAGCTTTAAAAGGTTATTTTTTCTGATAATGTAGGCTTTTTGATTCATAATACTTAAGTTAAGATCAAGCGCTTTGATTTTTAAAAAGATTTAATAAAAAGAGCTGAGATATTTAAACACCTATCCTGATGTAAAGGAAGAATATTTAAAAACTCCGTTTAAACAAGGTATATGTACAATAAATTTTACAACTTCTGATAATGATAGGATAGTCACCATACTTGTTCATCAATCAACAGGTTTACTGGATATTATTGTGACAGAAATTGACAGATAGTAAGAAGAGGTCTCTATGTGGTGGGGAATAACTGCTCAAATCCACACAGAGTTGATGATTAACCACCACCAAAGCTTCAGATACTGTTCAGTGAAATTTCCAAAAGAAACACTGGGGGTTGAAAAATGATTAAACCCAACCAAAGAAGTCCCAGATAAATAACCTGAGAAATAATCAGAGTGTTGTCAGCATAGAACTCCAGACATTGTAAAGTCATAACTGTCTAAGATTCAAATTCTGTAGGAAAGACACCAATATTTTGAGGAATTTGGGTATCATTAGGTGGCACCAACGACAAGGAACCCAAGGCAAGGCCCATATTCCAGTGATAATTCAACTCAAGATCAAGTTATATGGATATAGCAGAGTAGACCAACTACCATATACATTTCAAAATAAAGTTAGACCAGGAGATAATTTGGTTTATTGAGTAATTTAGGGAGGACTCAAATCTTAAGAGTTGAAATGTAAAATTTGTCCAGTATGTACCATATTTAACAACTAAGCAATAGCACCTGGATCTATGGCTCCTATTCTGTTTCCATTATCCAAAGCATACCTTGTCCAGCGTGCAAAAAACCCCTTGAGTGATTAATTTCTGTTGACCATTATGATAAATGAGGTTGTATTGAGTGACTCTCAGATTATGTCTATTTATCAGTATCAATTTACATGGGGTAATCAAATAATGCTGACAAACTGGAGCAGCAGTGACCCATTTCCAATTGACAGTCTGGTTTAAGTCCGTCAACTTGGTTAACTGTTTACCCGACTTCTGGGCTTTGTGTTTTGGACGGACAATACCTGGCATTATAGAAACTAATGTGATACTTATGATGCTTAATTTAGTTCTTGATAAAGATCCTAAAACCATTCCTTCTGGTTTATTATACTGTTTATTTATGATAATTCCTTCCCCTGCTGGGAGTTCACTTCAATTATTAGCCAGTTGGGGGGATCCAAATCTCAAAGCCCCTACTGGCTTTAAATGAAATCTTCATATTTGAATTACCTGTAGATTGGCGTTCTGTGGTCATCAGTGATATTAACTATAAATTAAAAAAGTTAATAAAGGTTGATCCTGGGCCTGAGAACTACCTTGAAATCCTGTAAACGCAGCTATCCAACTTCCAAACAGTTTTCAAACCAGCTAACAATTGGGGTACCAAGTGTGGACAATGAAATATAAGGGAGATTTGATTTATAACAACCAATTTTTTGAGACCAAAGATTAAAAAGACAATAAGAAGATTTAAACTTAACCATTGTCTAAAGAGGGGCATCAGCACCTTGATTTGACACAAACATCAGATGAACCCAAGGAATAGGAAGTCAGATGATCAACACCTCCAAATAGATTTCAAACCACCATGATGCAGCAAAAGCATGTTCCTATTTTCAAGCTGTGTTCCTATAATTTGATGTCAGCTGCAGCTTGCTGTATGCTGTGAAGCAACTCTCCCTGATTAAGCTAGTTATCCAAGTTTTCAGGTATTAAGATCCACTCTAGCATTTAAGTACTTGTACTTTGGAGTATTTAAGCTTTTTTGAGTGAATTAGCCAGCACTCTAAGAAATTTAGTTAATTTTTTCAATTTAAAAGATTTGTCTATATTTTATTTTTGTTATTAGGTATTAAAAGTTTAAATAATCTTTAATCTGATCTGATATACTCAACATGAAGCATAATATTGTTCTGCATTATGGTAGCTTAATATTTTGAGTTCATTTTGTCTTTTCATCAGAGAAACTTCAATATAACTCTAAGCCTTCAGATCCCATTATCCTGTGCCTTGGAATTATCTTTATAAGAAGTTCAAACTGCCTTCAATAAAGCCTGAAAGAAATTTCCTGGTTATCTGTACAAATGCATCTCATATCATTATGGGTTAATCTGGGTTGCATTATGCCCTAAACAAGTTTACTCTTTATTGGAACATTACACAATACAGAGACTTGTGGTGCACTTGTTGATGGTAGGATTCCATGTTGGTTTCATCATCCTTGATTTCAAACCTTCTTCTCTTTTACAAAGCTTTGATTATGGTCTTTCTTAAGAGAGTATCCCTGTGAATAGGCCTTGCATAAGCTTTGGTAAACTAATCAATCACCCTTTAAATAAAGATTGTTAAAAATTATGCTAAAAATGGGTAGGCAACTTTTGGAAAAGCTTTTAAGAGTTATTTGGAGAAGAATATCTTTATTGGATAATAAATCAGGATTTTATAGTCAGAAACGTTGAGGCAATACATAAGCTGGATCAATGGTTAGATATCAGGTGACATGATCCAGATCAGGAATAAGCAGGTAGATAGATCAGTCAGGTGTATTTATTTTGATACCAAATTAGGTAATGGATGGATGTTGAGCCAGGTTGGCAATAAGCAAATCCCTTTAACATCAAACATTCAACACACTCTTCATTTAAGGAATTATTTGGATACATAAGGAAGAAGAATGGTCTTGACAGCAGTGCCCTGATGTTCCTGAAGTTGGTCTGAAGTGGTTAAAATATAACTAGGTTATTCCTCTTTGCTTAGGGTAAGTGTGGTGTTCCTGGTCACCAGTCCCCAAAGTGTGTCCTGGGTCATAGACAGGGACCGGCTTAGAGGAGCTGTCATTTACTAGTAGAGAAGTTGGCTATCATAGGAGTTTATACCAAGCCTGCATTAATACAAACTCTTTCAATACTTTTCCTATCACTAGGCGAGCATCCCACCGTGTACTTGTACTTCAGCTGGTGCTAAACCTTCTATGGGCCTGTACCAATCTTTCAACAACCTGGTAAACTCATTCCTATTGAACTACCATCCCCTTTCTGTCATTTCAAGGTGCCTAGTCAACCTCTCTCACTCCTCCTGGGAGGTCTTACTAGTTTCAAAATTTCTACAACTCTGAAGATAGGTGTCTTCCTCCCCTTGGCCAGGGTAAAAGATGTGGGGCAATTCACTTATAAAGGTTATCTGTACTACTTTTAACTTTGGGCAGGGGTCAAAATAGGCTTTTATTCACAGTCAGAAGTAAGATCCCCTTAGAAATCTTCTGATATATTGCCTGGGGGTCTAAGAAACAATAGGGTTTTCCCAATACCTTGGAGTCCTCCAACAATATCTTGAACTCCTTGTACTTGGTCTTGGGCTCCTTCTCCTTGGCCTTGGACTCCTGCACTTGAGTCCTGGACTCCTGTACTCCGCTCCAGCACCAAATCTTTTATCTCTAGCTCCAGCTTTGTTATCTTAGGCTCTTGAATCAGTATCTTGGACTTCTGCATTTTTTTCTTATGCTTTAGTCATATGTGTAGTCCTTGTAACCTTTGTAATCCACCTGTGTCAGTCCCTGAAAAGCCTCAGATAGCTTCCCCTTTTATAGCTCCTGATTTCATACCAAAGTCTCTCTAAGAACTCTTGTTCTTTAAAGCTTAAAATATCCTGATTTTCTTCCTCTACAATATATTAAGCCTCATAACTTACTTCAGCCAATGAAAGCCCTGAATTTTCTGCTTCTGCTCCTCATTTTTAAGGCTTTAACTCTTTAGTTAAAGTCCTCAAAACACTGATCAATCGGGCTTTGACCTGGAGCCAATCAAACACTCTTATTCAATAGTTTTTCCAAAGAGTTCACCCAAATGACTTGCTCTTGACTATGGTTCAAACCTGGCACTGTCTTGCTCCAGGTAAACAACTTCTCCACATTTCAAACGGGTTTACTTAATTCCTGTCACCTTTCTCTGGTAAAACTCAAGCACTTTTGCCTATGTTTTTCTTAAGAGATTTCCAAACCCTTGATTCTTCAAAGTTTCTCTGAGTTTCTCTGCATTTTCTTTAGCATTTTACGTCCTTGAACTCACTTGTTGCTTGCCTTTTGCCCCTCCTAGTCACTTTTTGTCGCAGATTGAATGGATTAGACATTAAGTTGTCTATCTAGGAATTGAGCAACAGAACATTTGCGCAATTGCGCTATTGCATCCTGATTTTACTTGGGATAAAGACGTTTAAAACGCCTCTAAAACAGGTTTTTGATTTAACTTTCAAATGCACACAAGGACAGGCTTTACTTCCGCAATTATAAATAGAACAACAAAGTTATTTATATCTACCTACTTAAGGAAAGCTGTGTGGAAGTTGTCGTTCTCTTGCAATAGACTTTTAGCTGTGCCAATCCACTCTCCTCCATTAGGGAAGTCCTTCTGTCTGTGTCTCCCTGCCCCTGGTGACAATTCCCCTGCCTCACACTATAATAGTGTGATACTATATAAATAAACACCAGTTTTGTCTTTTTATCTTCTTATATTCTTCTGTCCTTACCCAGGCTGTCACTATACCACAACAGGTATAGTATTAAGATAAAGAAGTAGTAGACTAACTATTTGTAGAAATCAGCACCCAGGCTGCATATTGTACAACACTTTTGGCAAAACTTCAACTCCTGTTCTCACAGTTTCTCTGTCCTATTTCTGGCCTATTTCTGGCTTCATTACAACTCAATCAGTTCTTTAATAAATTACAGTTTAGTTCCTGTAAAATATTTCTTTCTTTTCCTCCCTTTTAACTATATGACTTTTAATACAAACTTTATATCATATTTTTGGTAGCATTAAATCATTATTTAACTACTTATTTCTTATCATTTTATCTCTTAAGAAACCAAAACCAGCATTCTAGCTCCTGTATTCATTCCAGCTAGTACTTCTAATCTATTTTCCAGTTCCTCAGCTATTCCTGCACCATGATTTATGTTCTTTCATATAGTCCTTCATCAACATCTTCTGGTCCTTCCTCATCCATCAACAGTCCTTTTCAGTCATCAAATAGCCCGTTTCAGTCAGCCATCAGCTTAAACCAGTCCTTCTAGCCAGCAATCAACCAGTTCTTTTCCAGTTAGCACACAGTCCAGTCCGCATCATGAACCACCCAGGTTCTAATCCCCACAATGAAACCACAGTCCCTTAACTAGTTGTCACTGTGATCATACAGTTCCTTTTACTAGCCTTCACTGTAGATCCTGAACTGCCTCAGTCCTATAATCAGCCCCCAATACCAATACCTCAGACTCAGGTAATAAGTCTATGGGGCTACTGGCGCTTGAATGGGCCCCTTACAAGTGTCCTCCACTTGGGCCATTCAACCACAGACAATCCTCATGTCTGTGCAGTTATCTTTACTCACTCAGGTGATTAAGTCTGAGCTTTCAGGAGCAAAGTAACCAACTTTACTTCCCAGAGGCCTGATCTCACCAAGTTCTGTAGCTGCTTCCCTGAGCAACCACCCTGGTGACACCCCTGAGCATATCCATGCCCTCCAATGATCATCTTGGGACCTCCCCAAAGCTCCCAAGAAAACATAGACAAGGACACCCTGCCAGTCTGTTTGGTAGAGTGCTTGCTCACAGACCTGGGAGCGCACAAGGGCAAGTAGAGCTATCTTAGCTCTACCTTCTTCCCCTGGCAGCCCACGTTACCCACCAGAGTCTAAACAACATCCATCCTGAGTAGCACACGCTACCCACCAGGCTGGACCTCTCCCCACCCCAAGCAGACAAAGTTCCCTGCTGAGCTATCTCATTCCTTACCCCTAGCAGCCAACAATTCCTGCTGGGGGAGGTCAACCAACCAGCCCCTAGCAGCCAACGGTCCCTGCTAGACTAGTTCATCATTTGCCTCTAGTAGTCCTTTGTTACCTGCTAGGCAGGCCTTACCTCCCCTAGTAGCCAATATTCCCTACTAGGCCTATACCTGTCTTAAAACTACAGAACACTATTGATTCTCAGCATTGCTTCTTTATTTGAAGCTAAATCAACCCTTTCCTGCAAAACTTCTTCCATGTGGATTGTCATAGTATGCCTTCCAGGTGTCTAGGACGTAGCTTGACTTATTGCTTGGGCAAGTCTGGGTGAGTTCTTATCAGTTTCATTGTGCTCCATGAGCGTTGTAAATGCTCACATTCACATTCTTTTGATTTTGATTTTAGTGGGTTCTTTCAAGGACAAATATCTTGCTTTTGCCTTTGCCCCTCAAAATGAGTTGATTTCCAAAGATAAAAAAGCTGTTTGTCTTGCTTGTTATGCAAAACTCAATTGCCCCACTCATACTTGTGTCAAGTGATCCCACTATCCCTGTATACTTTTGTGGTAGTGAGAAAAAATATATATTCAATTTCACTATCATCAATAAAAAGCAAGTTCTATTCACATTTTTTTCTTTGTGTCTACCAGTACTTTGGTGCCTATCTCTAGCTACAACTAGCAGAGACTTACTATTCAGGGACAAAAGGTAACCACTTTACCTTCCCTGCCAACTAACCCAAGGCTTAATAAAAGCCTAATCCTAGGGTTAGGATTTCTTGTTGTGTGCCTGCGCTGCGCCTCAGAACACAAAAAAATGGTGCTCACTACAGGGGCTGTAAGCCCATTGGTTATCTCTTTTGCCACTATGTTTTCAGGCCTTTCTACTCCCCTTCTACAAGAGTTGTCTTCACCTGAAATTACCAGTCCTCCTATTGAAGAGGACATCTCAAACCCACCTATTGTCCCCACCATCTTAAACCTAGGAAATGGCCTGCGCCTAGTAGCTTACCCTATGGGTACCCCCAACGTAGAACAAGTCATGGCAGTAGCCCTTGGGATAGGCAGCAAGGAAGCCATTCCTAATCTTCAACTACAGTTTAATTGAGAAGAATACTATGAGTTAATAGTTGCTCCATAATTGCAACATCTCCTCTCAGTGGCTGGTTCAGCTGACCATCTGCTCTCATCCTTTGTTCAACCCGCTTTGGCCCATCACCAGATGGTGTTAGGGCTCCACGTTCAGGAAATCTTGTCCCCTCAAGCTGCCATAGCCAATCACTGGTACCAGTCTGCTGCTTATCAGCAGTGGGTTTACTCCCTGTTCTCTTTAGTGTCTGATAATCAATGTGATTCAATTGCTTCCCAAATGCACCTGGTTACCACCATTGAACAGGTATGTTTGTCCATCCCTGAATATTTCAGGGAACATCTGCAGGAAATCCATCAATTTTAACAACCTTGGCAAATACAAGTAGACTACACCCTGAACTCCCATCTTTCTTATTTTGAACAACTTGTGCAGCAACTCAACGATTTCAGTTCTTATTCCTTCAATCAACTACAACAAGTAGCAGACCTTGCTGCTAAAGGCCTCCACAAGCTTGGTGAAGAATTTGATCAAGAAAGGGTTGTCACTGCTGCTGCCATTGCCAAACTCTAGACTTAAGTGAATTAATTGTCTACGTCCAAGCCAGATGCCTCACCTTCCTCTCTATCTGATGATTTGATGGAGAGAGAACAGAGACTATGGGATGCCATTTGAGAACTGAGAGCAACCACTTGCAGTCAATTTTTTCCCTGCCAAAGTACCTCAGACAGATCCCCAAGTGCTTGCTTTAACAGCTCAAGTTACAGATTTACAGCAAGAGGTTGCTGCGTTACATGGCATGATGGCAACTGCTACTAGTTCAAATGGTTGTTGATGAAGATGGCTGTTGTCCTGGATTGTCAGGAGCTCACTGCATTCACTGTTCTTGAGAGTTGTTAGCTCTAGCGAATGAGATGGAACACTTGAAATAGACCACTCTGAACTTGATAAAGACATACAAGAAATGAGTGAGTTAATCAATTTGGTGAATGACAGGTTTGCTCCTTGCCTTTCAGTGGGTCCGTCCCTTACCTCCTGACTGGCTGAACTTTCCACAGTAGTAACTTCACAGGGCCAACACCTAGATGTTACTGAGCGGCAGACCACCCTATCTAATAATACAGGCACCCACACTGTTAGACCATGACTATTATTGAGAAAGGTGTTTGTCAGCTGTGGGCCAGGCAGCCCCTGTCCAAATATGAAGCGGAATTCTCCCTGCACATAAATATACTCAATAGCAACAATGGTGGTCCAACTTCAAAAGCACACTTCAAAACTACTTCTAAGCAATTCTTTGATCCAAAAAATTTACCATTGTAGCTTTTCTAACTATCTTTAAAACTGCCACAAGGAGAGCCTCTGATGAGGTTAAGAAGGGACACATTATAACTTGCCTGCACTTGACCTACCAGGAGGTAGTAGTGCCTGAGTTGCCCATTATTGAGACTTGAGAAGAAATGAAGCAGCTTCTTATTGAAAAATTTGGTGGTGGCCTTAGTTTGGAAGTGAAGAAGGACGCCTTCATGCACATTGCCTTTAAACCTAAGGAGACTCTAGATGAATTTGTGGATAGGTTCTACATGGAAGGACAACAATTGATAACTAGCAGAGGAATTGATAGTACACAAAGCTTACATGGCTTGCACTCAAGCCCTCAAGGCTAATCAGCTGCTGTGCCTTCACTTTAAGGCTCATAGAGCCATGATTTCATCTGTGAAGAGCATAAAGACACTGTTGCAGGATATGCACCTTACCCATTCTGGGGCAGTTGTGCGGGAGAATTGTGCTGCCTCTAACTCTGGTTTGTCTTCCTGTGGCCCATATATCCTCACCATGAATTATCAAAATCCTCCTTGAAGCCAAGGTTGCCATAACTGTAGTCAGATAGGTCACCATTTTTGAGTCTTCACCAACCCTCAGGTTGAAGGGGCTGATCCCAAGGAACAGGCGGGAAAAGAATAGTCAACCTAGAGGCAGAGACTCTCTCAGTTGACAATTCTTCCCAGTCTCCTCCAATTCCCCCTCCATTGCTGACTCTGAGCCTGCTGATACTGGGGCTCCTCTAATTCTGCTGTTATTTCATAATATCTCTGATGACTCTGATATGAATTATTCAGATGTGGAGATCCCAATGCATATGGGTATTCAGTTCCTGCTGTCCCTGAAACTATAGCGGTCCTTTATAAGAACCGTTATTGGAAATCTACAACAACTGCCAAGTCGCTGCCTGAAGCCAAGGAGTTTGTCTCTTTCCCATACATTACTCAAGCTAAGAGGTCCCTGTGCTTATAGAGTCATCCAAGGAAGCTGCTGAGGTTGCTGACACTGTATTCAAGAATGTTTTGGTCTTGCTTCCTCCTCAGACAGTCTATAAGGAATTCCCAGGCCTAAGATGCATGATCAAAAATTGGGACAAAGAACTAGAAGAAGCCCAAGACATTCTGGCTGCCCTCCCTCTCTTTGGTTGTACTACCACTTGTGTGGAAATATCCATCCAAAAGGTGAAAATTAAGGCTGTCTTAGACACGAGGTCTCCTGTTAATGTTGTCTCCTTGAAGCTTGTCAAGAAGCTCAAACTTGCCCCCAACCTTAACTATCACCAGTTGTATGGCACAGCTGGGCTAGCCATGACTTGTGCTATAGGGACTTATTCTTCTCTTCCCATGCAGTTTGGCAAGCTACTCTTGGCTGCGCCTGATGTTGTCTTGGAGAATGAGTGTTTCAACCTCCTAGTTGGTACTCAATTCTTTAGAGAATACAATGGGATCATCAACTTGAAGGATGGTCACCTCTCCATCCTAGGGTACAAAGTTCCTCTGATCTTCAAAGAGCCGGTTAAAGTTCCAGGGAAGCGCTCAAGACGTGTGTCTTAGAGTATCTCACTGGTGTTTTCACCCTAAAATACCATACACATTCATCCAACATGAAGTGTCCTCCTATGGCTTGCCCTGCGTCTTAAGGGATTCCTCTCTTGGCCACTTCCACTGTAACCATTCCCCCTGGGTCTTAAGTTATACTAGGCTCCCAAATATTATATGAGCTACCTGAGTATATGTTTCTAGAGTTATACTTTCCTCCCTCACTAGGACGCAACAATCCCTATCTCTGTCCAGGAATCTTGGATGTCTCTCATAAAGGCCCCGTTCAATTGCTGGTTGCTAACTTGACTGTTCTCCTTATACAAGTGTCTAGAGGGCAGGCTGTTGGCTATGGAAAGTTTTTGAATGCTCCCAATTTCCTATTGCTACATCCCTTTGGCACGTTTAAGGATTTCAATTTACCTGAGGACAAGCCTCAAGTCCTGTCCTTGTTCACTGCTCAAAATTTCCTGCAACTAACCCAGTACAACAAAAGGAGGTGCTTGGCCTACTGGATCAGTTTTCAGATATCTTTGCTAAAGATAGCACTGATTATGGTCTAGCCAAAGGCGTCATTCACCAGATTGATACTGTTGGTGCACCCCCCTTCCGTGCTAAACCTTATTGACACAGCTGTGTGGAGGATGATCAGGTGTCTAAAGAGCTCAAACAACTTCTAGACACTGGACTGCTTGCTCCTTCCCAAAGTCTATGGGCCTCCCCCTTGCTCATACTAAAGAAGAAGGATGGAGGTCATCACATTGTGATGGATTACCAACACTTGAATTCCTTGACCAAAAAGGATTCCTACCCCTTACCACGCATTGATGATGCTCTCCGCTGCCTTGGGGGATCCAAGTTCTTCTTTGCCATGGATCTGGCTTCTGGTCACTGGCAAGTTGATCTCTCCCCTGAGGATAGACAGAAAGCTGCACTCATCACTTCCAAAGATTGTTTGAGCCTACGCTAATGCCGCAAGGACTCTGCAATGCTCCAGCTACTTTCCAACAAGCCATGGACTCCATCCTCCATGATTTGAAGCTCTTGTGTGTTCTAGTGTACTTAGATGATATAAATGTCTTCAGTGCTACCTTTACCAACCACCTGACCCATCTTAAGGAAGTTTTCATAAAGATTTGTGAAGCTGGACTTAAGGTAAAGCCATTGTTACTGTATGACAGTCACTGTTGAGTATTTAGCCAAATAAATGCTCCAAAATATAAAGTTATTTCTTTTTTTGCTGTTTATTGCATGTAGATAGGTTATTTGGAATTCTTAAGATAAAGATTCCTGGAAACTGGATATCTATGTTCAATAAAAGAACAGAAGGTAAGATTAGCCAAATCAATCTTGGAGACTAGGCGTCTCAAAAACAATCTAATTAATCAGGAAGATTAATTAATAAATACATGGGAATATAATTAATGAGGTTTTAATTATATTGGTTAATTGCCTTGAATGTGTCAAGAAGTTTGGTTAAGGTTAATCAAAAATAAACCCCATTTTTGGGTTAAAAGCACCACTTTGGAAAGTTTATTAGGTTAGAAGCGCCGCCTAATTGATTTGAGAAGCGCCAAGGCGCTGCCTGGGAAAATTGCTGGGCTCTGCAGTGGTGCCTGGTTCAAGTTTCAAAGCATTCTAATGGGTTTAAAGGCAAAAACCATTAAATGCAAAGATAACTAAATAAAGGCAAGGATGCCTAGGAATTCAGGTTTGATCATCTAGTTCCCAGTAGGAACATCAATAGCTGAGTTTTAGGATGTGTAATCCACAGGGTTTTGGCGCTGGGAGCTGAGGAAGCTCCATGCTGAATTGATACATTGGAATTAATGAAGTCAGGTGACTTCTTCCCATTGTAGGTTGGTTCTCATAGGTTGAGAAATATTGGTGATCTTTTAGGTAAAGATCTAGGTTTGGACAACTCAAATGTCATAGACCATGTGATATGAATCATAGGTTGATTCAGGAACCAGAGGGGTTTTCAGCCAAATTTGCCCTGAATGGTATATAAGCAAAAACAGCTAATTTTAATTAATATATATTGTCAATTTTGACGCTTTCCCCTCAACTACCTTTTCAATTATTATGTCTTCTTTGTTAAATTTTGAAAGGGCCAAATTTGGAGTACTTCATGTGGAAACTGCTGCTGCCAGGAAAGAGGTTCCTACAAGTTTTTTGGAGGAAGGTTGGGAAAGCTTGTAGGTCACCAAGACTGTGCCTTAGGAGTCCTTTGTGGAAGTAAAGGCTGAGTTTGGAGATTTATACTCCAATTAGTTTGCACAAGAAGGGACTACTGCCCAAGGAAACCAAATCTATGTGTGGGATTCTTGGAACCTGTTAGTAGGATGTGACAAAATCTTACAATAAGTGAAAGCAATGGCAAATCATGAAATTGAGGCTTTAAAAGCAAGAGAAGAAAAGAGTGTTGAGATCATGGCTTGTTGGTGGGATGACAACAAAGTGTTGTCCCATAAAATTGCCTCCCTGGAGACAAAGCTCCTCAAAGCTTTGTCACGGAAAGGTAATGACAATAAGAGTCAAAGGCAGGATAATGGTAGGTTGGACTGGTTAGACCTGGATACGTCACAGCCATCTAAATGTGCCTTCTTCAAGGAACGCCTTGAATTCTTGGGGCATGAGGTGACTCAGACAGGAATTTGCCCCGTGACTAAGAAAGTTGAGGCTATTGAAAAAATGCTTCTGCCCACCAGCCTGCAAGAAGTCCAAGTCTTTCTGGCATGATGGGATACTATAGACAATTCATCCTAGATTTTGCTGACACTAGTGAACCCTTGGTCCAGCTGCTGTGTAACGCCCCTTTTGAATGGACTGCCAGCCAACAACAAGCCTTTGAGAACCTCAAGCAAAAACTCAAAGAGGCTTCCATTTTAGTATATCCTGACTACAATAAGGAATTCATCCTATATACTGATGCTAGTGACCTGGCTATTGGGGCTATCTTGGCTCAATTGGATGATAAAGGTGTGGATCACCCTGTAGCCCATATATCTTGTGTCCTGAATAAGCATGAGAAGAACTAAGGTAGTGTGTCCAAGAAGGAGCTCCTTGCTGTGCTGCATGCCGTCAAGCAGTTCCGCCATTACATGTATAGCACCCATTTTACTGTGGTTACTGACCATGCTTTGCTCAAATGGCTACAACAACTCAAGGAACCAGAAGAACGACTAGCTAGATGGGCTCTCCAATTGCAAGGGTATGACTTTACCATGCTGCACTGCACCAGGATTCAACATCAGAATGCTGATGGACTGTCCATAATGCTCATCCTTGCTCTACACCCTGCTGAGGCTGACAGGTTGTATGAACTAATTAGATATCCTTTGTCATGGGAGAACAATACAGAAGAAGTTTGAGTCGCCCTTTCTAAGTTACCTGAAGACACCCTCATTTGTGACAATCAGCTTTTCAAGAAAGTACAGGACCAATACTTGCCCTATGTGAGGCCTAGCCTTTGCCTTTTGTTAGTGCTTCAAGCTCATAAAGAGACGGGACACAGAGGCATTGCCAAGACTTATGCCTGGCTCCAGAAGAACTACTTCTGGGAAATTTTTGCCTGTTGATTCCAGATACCATTGCTAGTTGTCATGATTACCAACTCCAACAACCTAAAGTCACCACTCTTGAGTTCAAGCTAGTCCCCCCTCAACACACATTTCACACTGTCAGTATTGACGCTGTAGGGCCTCCCCCTTGCTCCTGCTCTGGTTGCTGCTTTATCCTAATTACTGTTGATCAATTTAGCAAGTGGGTAGTAGATTGCCCTACTAAAGACATCACTTCCAAGACAACCACCACCTTTCTGCTGCAAGATGTATTCTTCTGCCATGGTTGCCCTCAAGTGTTGTTGCCTGATAATGGGAATAACTTCAACGGCAAGTTAGTGACCTCTGTGGTTGAAGCCTTGGGGTCTCATCAGTCTTTCTCAGCCCCTTATAATCCTTCCACCAATGGGGCAGTTGAGCGCGCAAACTCAACTCTGGTTTCTATCATGAGGAAACTCACTTACTCTGACGCTGCCAACTGGGATCTATACTTACCCACTGCTCTCTTTGCCTATTGCCTTATCAAACATTGTGTCACCAGATATTCCCCTTTTGCTATGTGGTATGGTTGTGAAGCCACTACCCCGTTGCTCTTGGGGCCCCCCTAATCTCCTCTGATAAGGCTATGAACCCTAATGAGCATATCAAATATCTAGTCAATTGAATTATTGATATTCAGGCCTCTGCCTACACGTCTGCCTATAAGATCAAGCTGCTTGAGCTCTCCCCTGCCTGAGTTCAACATTGGGGACCATGTTCTTTACTATCAGCATAGAGTAGAAGGTTGTGCTCACAAGTTAGATACATTATGGGTTGGACCTCTGGAAGTGATCTTCAAGCAAGGATCAGAGTACACTGTGAAACTCCTCTCTAGTGATCATCTGTTTGCTTGTGTGCATATCAAGTTCCTCCACAAGTACCACCCCCCTAAGGTCGATCTAGAGAGGGGCAATGTTGTGAATGCCACCATTCACCATGTTTTGATTCTGCCTTTGTTGGGTTATTTCAAGGACAAATCCCTCTCTTTTGCTTTTGCCCTTTGAAATGAGGCTGGCTCCAAATTGGAAAATACAATTATTTAGTTTCCTGATTTTGCGTAACTCACTTGCCCCACTCATGCTTGTGGCAAGTGATCCTACTGTCCATGTACTGTATTGTGGTAAAGCTACAAAGTATATAATCCCAATCTTTTCACCCAATAAACTTAAGTTCTATTCACATTTTTGTCTTTGTATCTTCACTTACTTTGGCGCCTCTCTAGACACATCTATCAGATATTATTCAATCAGGGCCACAAGGTAATCACATAGCCTTCCCTGCCATTCTAACTGAGACTTAGTAGAAATCCAATCCTAAGGTTAGGATTCCATGTTGTGTATCTGTGCCACACCTCAGGTCACAACATCTGTAGTCAAGTGGAAGATGCTCAAGTATCTAAGGAGCTAAAAAAACTACTAGATTCTGGACTTCTTTAACCCTCACAGAGTCTCTGGGCTTCCCCTTGCTGATACTTAAAAATAAAGAGGGAGAACAGTGTATAGTGATGAATTACCGCTGCCTGAACTCCCTCACCAAGAAAGACTCATATCCTATGCCTCACATAGATAAAACCCTTTGCTGTCTTGGGTGATCAAAGTTCTTCTCAGCCATGAATCTGGCATCTGGATACTGGCAGGTTGACCTCTCCCCCAAAGATAGGCAAAAGGCAGCCTCATTACTTCTGAGGGGGTTTTTTGAGTCTACCCAAATGCCTCAAGGACTATGCAATGCCCCTGCTACTTTCCAACAGGCCATGGACTCCATTCTTTGTGATCTGAAGCTTTCATATGTCCTGGTGTATCTAGATGATATAACTGTCTTCAGCGCAACTTCACATATCACTTGGCTCATCTGAGAGAGGTCTTCCTTAAGATTTGAGAAGCTGTCCTGAAACTACGCCATCTAGACAAGCTTTCTTAAAGGAACATCTTGAGTTCTTGGGTCATAAAGTACCCCAGACTGGGATCTGACCAATGATCAAGAAGGTAGATGCTATTGACAAGATGCTTCTACCAACCAAACTTTATGAGGTACAGGTCTTTCTTGGTACAATGGGTTACTATAGGCCATTCATTCCTGACTTTGCCAACACTAGTGAACCCCTAGTCCAGTTACTATGTAATGTTCCCTTCAAATGGACTGCCAGTCATCAACAAGCCTTTGAAACCCTCAAAAAAAAGCTCAAGGAGGCTCCTACCATGGTATACCCCAACTATGATAATAAAGTTTATCACATACTCTAATGTTAGTGATCTGCCCATTGAGGCCATCCTCGCCCAACTAGACAATGAAGGAGTGAATTATCCCACAGTCTATAGTCTCAAGTTCTCAAAAAAAAATGAGAAGAACTATAGCTTTACGGAGAAAAATGTCTTGTAGTACTATACACTGTTAAGCAATTCTATCATTATGTCTATGGCACCCATTTCACTGTAGTTACTGACCATGTCTCATTTAAGGGCAACTGCCAGAATTATCTCATTCTGCAAGTCAAATTACTATATGTTGATTATCAGAATTAAAAATACTTTAATGTCAACAGCATTGAAAAGTCAGAATTAAGTTTTTATCTCATGTAGACTACTAAATGTCAACACTTTTTAATAAGCAGAAACCTGTTTCCTGAACATTTTACTTAATAAAAATTAAGCTTCAAGATATTTTTTAGGGTAATGTGACAACATAGATTTTAAAAAATTCATAAAAAATTATACATGACAATTAAAAAAATTCATAGAAATACACTTTTATTTTATTTTATTTTACTATGAAATTAGCTATCTTTACTATAATAAATTTTTTCCCACTTATAAAAACAAAAAAATCCAATACACAAAAAGATACTAAATAAAAAGTTACATATTATAGCAATTTTTAACAATCAGAAACAGTAATATAATTTTTTTCTATATTGAAAACTACAAAAAAACATATAATTTACTAGTAAAATACCAATATAGGCCATGTAATACAGTCTAAAGCATCAAACTATCAATAGAAAATCAATGATTTTATAAAAACAGTACCATAAATTATTAATGAGTTATTTATAATAACTATTTATTTAAAAATATTATACTTAATATATAAGAACTATATAAAAAATTAGGCAATAATCAATAAATTTAATTCAAAGCTAGACTGTGATCACCTGGTTGCCATTAAGAACTGTGGTAATCTTCTTGATGTATTCCCCAATCTCTGAAAGCTTATATTTGGCTTTGACAGTGTCCTTGATCTTCTCTTGGTACTGTTTCTCTTTGGTGGTTCTCTTCTTCTTGGATGGGCGGTTCTCAAGATCTCTGATGGATGCAACAGTCTTCCCCTGTTGGACTTTGAGGTGCTCATAGAAGGTGTTGTATCTGGACTTGATTCCAAAGGAGGACTTGATATGCTTATGCCAGCCCTCCAAAGATGAAGTCGTTTTCATCTCATCCTTAAGAACTGCCTGGTAGCAGTTCCAGTTGGCTTTGGGCTTGCTCCGGCGCTTAGTGACCTTACATCCAATCCACTGTGGTTCATAATATTCAATGAAAGGTTAGAAGGCACCATCATGTTTCTTGGCATATAGATCCTGGCATAGGATCTAAAAGGCTTGTCCAGCATGCTCTGGATTTACAAAGGCTAGTGCTACAAACTGCTGAATTAAGAACTTGCACTTTCCTGATGTATCTAGATGGTGGAGCTTGCTGAGCTCAGGTAGACCCTTTAGTTGCCTGCTGACAGCCTGTCAATAATAGAAAAAACACCCCTGGACCTCTCCATCAAAGGTATTTACAAAAGTGTTATACTGGGCAGTTTCATAGTCCATTATTATAGTTGAGGTGCCAAGTGCTTTATCTTGAGCTTCTTGTTATGCAGCAAGGGTGGCTTCATCTTTTTCATCATAATCTGGATTGGCTCTAGTGTTATGGCCAGGGGGACTCTTTCTATTACTGAATAGGGCTTTGATGCCCTCCTGAAGGATTTTAAAGGCCTTTGTGTATATCTCTTCTGTTGCCCCAGGAAGCAGAAAGTAGGAAAATGGGAGCACCTTGCCTTCAATAAGGGAATGTACAACTCATAGTTGGTAAATAAAGGTGGGGGCATACTGCAAAGGTACCATCACATAACCAGGTCTCTGAGTCTCTTAACTGCTCCAGGTTCTGTTGTGTAGCATAGCATAAAATTCTTGCCTCTGCTGTAGTCCCATCATCATGTAAAAGGAATACCTCATCACCATTGAACATCTTTAACTCCTCTGTCAAGACTAAATCTCCTTGGATCATGGCAGATTTCTTATGGGGGAATAGATCATGGCGTTTGTCACATATGTACTTCACTAACTGGTTGCGGTCAGGGATGAGCTTCAGGTTCTCATTACTTAAGTGAGTGGTGGCCTTAACTGCCAGATCAGAAGCCTTGACGTCTTTGGAGACTGGGACTATTTGGTAGAGGTACCACTTTAGAAGCTTTTCAATAAGATTGATTGGAGCATTGCATGTGTGCTCTCCTTTTTCACTAGTGACTTTATCCCATCCTTCTGTATTGATCCTGGAAGCACGGCTTCTATCTTCACATACATAATGCTTGCTTCTTCCTTCTCTATTCTGATTGTTGCAGTTGAAAACATAGCCATCACAGACTAAACTTGAATCTTCTTTGACAGACATTAGAGGGGAAAATCAAGGGAACTTCTTTGGGAGTTTAAACTCTCCTTTGACATTACATATATTATGAACCTTTAGGGGATCCTATGGGCCAATTGGTGCTTGATGATAGTAAGACAGTTAATCATCAGGATCTTCTTTATTGATACTTGATGAGGAGG
This sequence comes from Entomophthora muscae, assembly GCA_014839935.2. Classification (NCBI taxonomy): domain Eukaryota; kingdom Fungi; phylum Entomophthoromycota; class Entomophthoromycetes; order Entomophthorales; family Entomophthoraceae; genus Entomophthora; species Entomophthora muscae. Next base: position 247,022 of record QTSX02000116.1, read on the forward strand.
ATGGAGGTGCAGATTTGTTGGGCAACGGAGGGGAATTATCTGGAGTTGGATTCTTGTGCTTCTTGGACTGGGATGAGCTTGATTCCTTGGGGCTTGATTCCTTTGAGTTTGATTCATCTGGGCTTGACTGGGGTTCTGGACTCTTGGGTATCTTCTTTCTTCCTTGCTTGTTTAATGGAACCTCATCTCCTTCTGATTGATACCAGCTTGGAGAAGAGGAAGGGGTAGGGGAGGGCTTTTTGCTTTCAGGGTCTGGGGTCTTCTCCTTTGTCTTTTCTTTCTTTGAGGGCTCTTTGGGTGGTTTTTTGTTGGGGTAGGGACTTTGGGCCTTTCCAGAGGCTTTGGTTATTTTCTTGGTTGACTTGGGGCTCTTTTGTGGCTTCTTGGAAGATTTGTCCTACAATAATTAGAGTAGAGTTCATAAAGTAAGAATAATCATGTAAAACATGAATAAAATTAAATAATAGTCCCTTGTTTTATTTTTTATTATGAATTAAATAGTTTATAGAAGTATGTAAAGTAATTTTAGAGCTAGTTTATTAGTAAAGAATAGAAAAAAACCATGTTTAAATAAAAAGTCAACATTCTGGTAGCCACTTTAGTCAAAATAATTAATTTAGTTTCTCAGCATAAAAAACGCTTTACTTTTGACGTCAACCTACTGACAGTCAGCATTAAAGTAGAAAAACACTATGTAAATCACTTATAAAGCTTAGTTAATATTTTCCGGAGTTGGTTTTTTAAGGCCAAAATTGATTATTTTTAAATTTAAAAAATTTAAAGGTTTGCATATGTAACTTATGAAAACTAAATAATAGGGATTGTAGAGGGAAGTCTAAAGTACAGCCCTGGGTACTTTGGCCTGAATTATCATACCATTGTATGTGTGCTTTTTGTTAAGCGACAGTGTTTTACTAATAAACCAGTGAAGGTGTTGGCATTCAGGCAGTCAGTGTTCTTTTATAGTAACTCTCCTATTGAATCTCGCTTAAATTATGTCACTTTGTTTGCTTAGCCAAACCCCTTTGTTGCAATTTACGCAACGTGTCAATTTGACACAAAGTTGACATCATAATTACATATATAAATTCTAGTTTTAACATATGTATTTTGGCTTAAGTGGACTTCTGGAAATAAGCTATAGTTTATCCAGTGAGTTTAAAATAACAGTAAATATCTAAATAATACAAAGAATGCACTAAAAGTTGGCATATGTCTTTGTTCAATGCTTATCTTAATATATATTTAATAAAAACAGTAGTATAAAATATAAAAATAGTTATTTTTAGAATATTGTATAATTTATTAAGAAACTTATGGATTCTTATTTGGGGTCAACATCCAGATATTACTTACTGGAGTTGACCTTAATGTAAAAGTACAAAGAAACTTACATTTTATAGTAAATTATATTAGTTTTTTGGCTTAAAATTAAGCCTTTGTTTAAATGGTGTTGACATTATGTCTGTTCCTTTTTAATTTTTCAATTCTGACTTATTAATTCACTATGAAAAATTAGCTTAGTTTTGGAAATGCCCAATTCCAGCGGATAAATACTAAAATAATATCAACTTACTGAATGTCGACCTATTGTTGACATTCACTGAGTTGACTTACTGAATGAGTTAATTCTGGCGGTTGCCCATTTAAGAGGTTACAACAACTCAAGAATCCTGAAGTGTGTCTAACTATATGGGCTCTTTGCCTTCAAGCTTATGACTTCAGGGTACTGCATTTCCCAGGGATTCAACATCAAAACACAGATGGTTTATTGTGGATGCCTATCCTAGCCCTTCACCCTGCATATGCAGCCGGTTGTATATCTGATTGGGTATCTATCTGCTTGGGAAAGCAAATCTGGATATCAAAATAGCAGGCTTGACCTGCCAGCAAGTTTCTGAGTAAACAGGTTTGTTACCTGCAATCCAATTATCCAGTCACTTGAAGCCAAACTAGGAAGTTGACTCAATCCCCAAATCCAACAACATGAACAAAAGATAATCCCTTACGGTGGATACCTCATTTTGGCGCTTGACTCACTATCAGGATCAAGCCACCCCCTCTTACATCCAACCGTGTGATCACCAATCATGTTCCTGTTATCCTTGATTCACATGAACTATATAATCACTATCTCACAATAAAGATTAATATCTAGCTTCTAAATATTTTCCCCGTGTAACTCTGCTGAAACAGCACACTTACAACAACAGCACAGTTACAACATATGGCTACCTTGACAATATAATAATATTCTCAAAAACAAAAGAGGAACACCTCACACATGTCTGTGAGACACTTGATTGACTCGCAAAGCACAAACTTTATGAAAAACCAAGTAAGTGCCAATTTATGGAAAAGGAACTCCTGTTCTTGGACATATTGTCTCTGACGGTGGCATCAAAACAGATCCAGACAAAATAAAAGCCATAAATAACATGCAATGCCCCACCTCTGTCTAACAAGTTAGATGCTTTCTTGGTATGGTAGCTTACCTAAGGAAATACATCAAAGACTGCGGAAAACTCACTGCACCAATCAATGACTTAACCAAGGGTAATGCCAAAAAGAAATTCATCTGGACTCCAGAATCTGACAAGAATTTCCAATTATTAAAACAAGCTTTGATTAAAGAACCAATCTTGCAATACCCTAATAATAAAGGGTGCTACAAGCTCAAGTCAGATGCCAGCAACACTGCCATTGGTGCAGTCCTGTGCATTTGCCAGCCAGGGCAGCAAGACTTCCTGCCAGTATGTTATGAAAGCAGAAAAATTACCAACACTGCGCAGAGATACCCAATACACAATAAGGAATTGCTAGCAATATATCACTCATGCAAGAAATGGAGATGTTACTTAGAAGGACATTTAAACGTCTGAGTACTAACTGGCCATAAATCCTTAATATATTTCAAAACTCAGAGCGCATTTGCATGACAACAAGCTAAATGGATGTCCCTGCTAGAGCAGCTTAATTTGGACATCCAATACAAAAAGGGGGCAGAGCTGGTCACAGATGATGCTCTCTCTAGACTATGTCAGCCTAGAGAGGATCATCCTGACCACATGGACCCTGATTGGCCAAACCTATACAACGCTGAGTATAAACCCAAAGGAAAAGACCCCTCAACACATCAACTGACCCACAATACATTAGTAAGGAACAAAAAGTAATTCCATGTATCAAATGGCACTGTATACTGAATCATTAACAACAAACATGTCCTGTACATCCCACTTGCACAAAGAGTTGACACCATATTAAGACATCACCACCTACTAGGACATACAAAGGCTAATAACCTATACCTCACATTAAAAGAGATAGATAGTGGCTAACATCAAACAGGATTTAGTTGATTTTCTGAAAAAAGTGCACAGTGTGCAAGAAATACACCAGCACAAAGGCTCCCCAGCCAACAGTCAACCCAGTACTAGACCCTGAACCATTCAAGGTTTGGGGGCTAGACATAGTGGGCCCCTTCCCAGAAACAAAAACAAACCATCATTTCTTAATTGTAGAAATTGACTATGCCACATTCTGGCCCATCTGCTGGTCAACAAAAGACCACAAAGCAGAAACCATAAACCAATTCATGAACAAAGCAATCATAGTTAACTACGGCACCCCAGACTACATCATACCTGATGGAGCAACCAAGTTATCAGGTTGCATAGTAAACAACAACTTAAAATCCAGAAACATTAAACATTCCACAACCTCTTCATACAGGCCAACAGCAGAGTGGAACACCTAAACGGCAGCCTTATCAGGACCCTAGAGAAAATAATGGATGGCATATCCAAAGACACATGGTCACTATACGTGAAACATGCATTACTAGTATCCCAAGTCCACACCAATCAAGGAACAGGCCATTCACTGTTTGATCTAACCTACGTATACAAACCACAAACAATTACCTGAAACAAACAACCATACATAAATATTCCTCCAGGGAAACCTCCCACAGTAGAACAAGCATCAAATCTACAACACATACGCCTCAAAGCTAAAATAGCAGAAATAAAACGGCTCAAAACACAAAAGGTAACCTCCACAGAGGAACCATTTCCCATCAACTCCCCCATCTGGGTTCTAGCTGGCAACAGAAAGAAACTAGACTCAGTACACCGGGGACCAGGAAGAATCATCAAGTACAGACCAGATCACAACACCTATCTAGTAAAATTCCAAGGTGCCAAACCCCCAATTGTCAAGAAACATCACAGAACCTGTCTCCGCCTTAGTAAAGGAGAACACTCAACCAGACTTGTTCCAACTAGTAAACAGCTCTAGGAGCATCAGGCGGCAGCCGTTAAAACAAAGCCCCCTCCTGATGCACCAGAGTAACCCCTTAAGGAGGGGGTGTAGAGGGTCTGGATGTACAAGCATTCTGGCTACCGCCAACCTACTTAACATCCAGACATTGCCTGATTTGGTGCCCTTCCAATATACCGTTTGACATACCAAGAATGGTAACCAAGCAATATCACATAACGGTCCAAATATCCAGTGGCTTGAACCCATCCCGCACATGGCCAACCCTGAGTTTTGATCCGACTAAATCTCCACCACTGCCCAATCTATATAAGTCTAAAATATTATCCAATAAAAGATCCTTCTCTTCTAATTCCATATTTGAAGCTTCCCCAAAAGGCACTCCTTATCACAAGTGATATGCAAATGGCTAGGAAATCCTGAGTTGGGATCAGCATCCCACAGCCTATAATCAGTTCCTTATTGGTTCGGGTCAGCATTGCACGGCAGATCATCCACAAGCCAATATTGGATCAAGCTTCTATTATATGGTGTATAATCCCAATATGACCCGCTGCATTAATCAGCAGAGGGCTGTCCAGCCAGAAAGGATCACTGATTAAGCCCTGCAGATGGAATACTGGGGTCTTACCTTCTGATGCGGGAGGACAGATCAGGGGCCGTTTATAAGCCTTGACCAAATATGGCCTAGTTCCCAGCCCAGTAATAGGGGTGCAAGGTACAGCCATTTAATAAACAGCAGTAGGCTAGCTCAACAAGAGCCTAGGCCGTAGCTGAAGCGCTATGCACCCCTTGCTAGGGCCAGTAGCAGCACACCTGCCAAGGACAGCCAGTCAGGATAGGCGCCGCCAGCAAAGATAGACCTATTGCAAAGGTAGCCCCTGAGAGCTGTCTGAGAGGACAAGAGCCAGGGTGGTTTCAGTGTATATTGATACCAATGCCTGGGAGGATAACAGCAAGCTCTTAGTTGTACCTGGATAGATTGCAGCCCCTGTCTAGATTGTACTCCAGTTTCAATAAACATAATTATTGTCAAAGTTCTATTCCACTGTAGTTGGTAGCGCTCTTGTATAGGGTTGGGTAGAGTACCCTGTCAAGGCTAGCCTCTACCTGTAGCTTTAAACATGCCAGCAATAACCCAGGTTGCCCAACACCATTTATCCTGATGCCCGTATTAGGAACTTGGCTAACCCCATAGTTGACATCCAAGCCACGGCCTATACCTCTGCATACAAGACCAAGATGCTGGAGCTCTCTCCTGATAATGCTGGACCCTCCCCCTTACCAGAGTTCAAGGTTAGATATCACATCCTGTACCACTAAAACAGAGTGAGAGGACCTGCTCATAAGTTGGATACCTTAATGGTTGGGTGATTAGAAGTTACTTTCCAGGGTGGTTGGGGTACGCTGTGAAGCATCTCTCAAGCAGTTGATTGTTTGCTTGATCCCATGCCAAGTTGCTCCCCAGGTGCTTCCCCAAGGCCAATCTCAAAGGGGCAACGTGGTGTGAAGGCCCATACTCACCCTATTTCCATCTTGCCTCAGCAGTTCTTTCCAGGAGGGATCTCCTGCTCCCACCTCTGCCCCGGGAAATGGGTCAATTTCCAGAGGTGGAAAGCAGAGATTCCTTTGCTTGCCTACCCCATCCATACCCAGGGCCAGGTACCCCTCTGTCCCGGTATCCTTCTAAGGTAGCAGCAAACAACATTTACCCCATCTTCCTTTCACAAATAAGATTCAGCTCTATCCCCATCTTGGCCTCTACCAGCCCCCTCTCTAGCCATGGCTCCAGAGACTTACTATCAAGGACCACAAGGTAATCTTGTAACCTTCCCTGCCAACTAACCAAAAGGCTTAGTACAGACCTAATCCTAAGGTTGAAATCTCCCAGTGGGGATCTATGCTGTGCCTTAGAGCAGGGCATGGGGTGGTCAACCCTGTAGCTGTCACTGATGGTGATTAGGGTGCCATGGGGAAGTAGAGTGAGAGCTTGGGGTGAAGGATAAGATTGATGGTCTACCTTGGATAAGGATATTGTTCCTTTGAGGCAGCAGTGCCGGCTTACTTGGGGGCTATACCCCATAAAGGGAGAGTCTGGCATGGCTCAACGCTGCATGATGCAGAGGCCGGAAAGTTGGGCTGGGACTTGACCCCCTGCCAAGGGGTTGGCAGCATAGATGGGTCCCCACACTATTCTTCCCACTGCAGGGATCTTTTCACCAGGGGAGATCCCCAGGATCTGGGGCCAGCAGGGATGCAAGAAAAACCCTCCAGCCATCCCAGATCCTATGGGAGGATATGGGGATAGATGAAGCATGGGGAAAGCTATTATTTTGGGTTTAAAGTATCAAGCTGCTTAGGTATTTTGTTGAGCTTTGGGGTACTTTTAGCCTTTGGGATCCATCTCAATGAGGTAGCCTGCTGGTGTTTGGTGCTTTTTTTGGATCACAGATACCCTCATGGTGGTCTGGTGAGCAGGTATGATTCCCCTGGGGGCTTTGGTTGGAAGGCCAAAGGGTTAGAGGTGGGAGAGTTGTTCATGGGGTATCTGTACCCTGCTCAGGCTTGATCCTCCTTGCCACCTGTGATTGATTGTTAGATTTAAATTGACCAGCGCTGCTGGGGGAGGAGCTTCAAAGCCAGCCTTTCCTGGTGGAGGCGCTTTGGCCTAGCTTCACCCAGAAAAATTATGGCCGTGACATGGGCAACTTTGGAGCGTGATTTGGAGAAGGATATCTTTAATTGATAGGCATTTGTAGTCAGAAATGTTGTGGCAGGGATATAAGTTGGAGCAGTGGTTGGGTATCAGGGGACTGGGCTTGGATCAGGGTTGAGCGGGTAGATGGGCAAGTCAGGTGGAGATTGGGTTGATACCAAAACTGGTGGATGGTTGGGAAATTGGTCTGGTACCGAATTGGGTGATGGATGGATGTTGAACTAGGTTGGTGATTGCTGGATTGGTTTAACGTCGTAACCTTGGACACCTTCGATACGGTGATCACATTGCGGTGACCGGATTGGAAAGTCCATTCACCGAGTATATCTCATGGCATGCAGGGGTACTCATTGATCCACCCCGCTTTGGGTCAGAAGGATTCTGGCAACCCCTACCTTGATCGATGCTCCATTCACCACTCCTTGGTAGCCTATTGGCTTCATGTATGGTGTGACAACCCAATCATTCTTGATAAAGTCTATCTTCTTCTAAATCTTGGTTATGTCTCCTATTGACTTGCAACCTGGGCAGTAGGCAGGTGTGTAGAGCAAAGTTTTTGAAAGAATTAAAAGTCAAGGTTATGTTTGGATACTGATGTTAGTATTGAAAATGATCTGGGATATGCAGAAGATGTGGGTTACATCCAAAGATCAGCATCATAATATCTTAATATGGAGGGGTAATGAGCCTTGAATAGTTTACTAGGGTTGGGATTAAAGTAGGTGGTGGGTTGATGGATCATGATTTCGTGAAACCGGCGGGTAAAGGAAGTTCGAGGCCGTATGCCGGATTTGATCCTGATTGGATGGCCAACGTTGGACTTAGCTGGTCGATGCAATCGATGGATCTTTCGGGTGGAGGGTTTCGGTAAATGCGGATTGGCAGCTTCTTCTGGCGTAACCCGTTTAAACTGCAGTAAATTTAGGGGTTCGGTGGCTGCTTGGCCGAAACTGGAAGTTGGTTGGGGTCAGTTGGCTTTAACCCAGTTGCAGCTGATGATGTGATACTGTTGACCTTTCAGGGGTGGGAGTTGGCTGATGGGATGACCTTTGTTGGGTAGTAAGGTTTGATACGCGGATTAGTGGTTGGAGTTATTTTCTAGGGGAGGCTTATAGACTGTATGTATTGGTAGTAATTGGGAGAATGGTAGGTAGTTTGAAGGATAAAAGTTAGATCATCTCGGAGTTAATTTTTCTGCCATGTGAAAAAGGTGCAGGATGATGTGATTTCCGTTTGGGAACTAGCTGTGGAAGGCATCCAATCAGATGCAACTTATCTTTACAAGTTAATTATCATTACTTGGGTTCACGGCCTTGTATGCCTAGTTCTAGAGCCGAGTTCTCGGTGTTGGCAAGTTTAGAACGGAGTGACCGATCATTGTTGCTTGGAGGGGTAAGTTTGGCATTTGTCAACCATCGATCAGCTAAGAGAAGTTTCATCTGGAACTTTTCATTGATTTAGTCGAATGCCATTGAAGCTTAAATACCAATGCCAAAACTCAATTTACGACAACTTACTTTAAGCTAGGAATTTATTCCCCGTTGGAAAGATAACTTGATGGATTAGTGGTGCAGAAGTTAATAACATGGATGCTAGATGGAATGGCTGGTTCTAATTTGATGAAGATTGAGTGGTTTTTAATTTTGGTAAATGTGAATATAAATACTTGTTTAGAATTTATGTTTTGTCAAGTTGTCATTCAAAGATTGGACTGCAAGCATTTGTGGTGGACATGGCAGGTCATAGATGCAATTGATGGATTGATTTATTGGCCAGTGTGTGATCCAGTGTAGGGTTCAATGATGCAAAAAAATCATTCAATAAACCATTTTATAGACGGTAGATGTGATTGGTTAGTTTAACTATTCAGCTGATGTGATTTGTTGGGAGGAGCGGGTCTTGAATGATGCAAGAGGTATAATTCACCCAAATGTCAAGTAATATAAGACGCGAAGTGGCAGAGGGAAAAACGACAGATGTTGCTTCTCAAGTCGTTGGTGTTTGTTACCCTGGCACTTGGTCATGTTAGCCCTGGTTATGGCCCCGGCAGGGACGGGTTTCTTCCCCAGTTCCGCTCGGTCCTTGACCAGTCAAAGCCCTCTTCCGCGAAGAAGCCGCTCACGTGTGTCCGTCGCCTCCGGAAATTCACCTGCCGACGCAAGAATTTCCTGAGGGCTGGCAACGTCCCCGCCAGCGTCTTCAGAGAAGGCCTCCGCAAATTAAATAATTTCAAACCCCCTGCTTTAAGAAAGCCAACTAGGTCCCGCAACAGAACTAAAAGGCGCAAGAGAACTAAAAGACGCAAGACGTCTAAGAAGACATCTATAACCACCATCAAGAACAAGAAAATAACCAAGAAGACCACCTACAGAAGGAAATCACACAAACCCAAGCCATTTCTAAAGGCTACCCCTTCAAATAACCGTAAGCCAGCCACCACCAAGAAACCCAAACCAGCTTTGAAATACATCCCATCACGCAAGCCATCTTTGAAACCAAATTCACCACAAAAGAAAACACTACCTACCACCAAGAGACCCACGCCCTCTTTAAAACCAAGCACTTTTAATAGGAAGACACCTAAACCCAAGGCTATTCGCACCAAAAAGAGAATAATATCTTCCCGCAAATCCACCCACAAGACTAAGAAACTACCTAAGCGTCCCACGTACACTGTCCAGCCCATCCCAGAACAAGCTTCGCCACGGCAACCCATCTTCGAACCTGGCGACAAGATTACCATAAACGACAAGAGAAAATGCAACCACCCCGGCGACTTCGAGGAGCCGTTTGCGTTTGAGATCACCATGAATTCCAAGGCGAACCGGACAAAGATTCCTAAAGGGCAATGCACGGAATGGGTCGATGGCCGGTTCTACCAGCTAACCGGGCAGCACATCACCTTCAGCGGCAAAGCCACCACCTGGGTCCGCCAAGCCAAAAGAGCTGCCAGCATCTGGAAGGTTTCTAGGACGCCGGTGGTGCCGGCCATCGTCGTCATGAAGGCGGGGTTCCAGGGCGCTAGCGACCGCACCGGCCATGTCGGCATTGCTGAGTCCTTCTCCGGGAAGAAGGTCTGCACTTCCAACTGGAACTCCCCCAACCTCGGCAAGACCACCTACAAGATGATCCGATCCGGCAAGGGCGTCTACTTCCTCACCCTCAGACCCAAGGCCACCATCCCCAAACTTTTAAAACCCCACTCCTCCGTCTATTAACCCTAATAAACCTAATCCACCTCCCTTACATAAACTCATACCGATTATACTCCCATTCCACTTTTCTTCTTACCCTTCCCCCAGCCAAAATCTCACATCACAACCACTACATCATAAGACGTTACCACCATATGATATATCATAAGAGCTGCAGCTTCCATCCCCCAGAACTTTCCCACCACATACCGACCTGGATGGACCTACAGCAAGCTTCCAGCCCAGGAATTTGAACTCGTACCATATACTCAGTCACTACCTTATGGGTACAGCAGAAACTCAAAGACAAGCCTGTATAAAAAGTACAGCCACTTACCAAGGGTTGTCAAATACAGTAGGGACGTCCAGATACCTTCTGAGGCCACTAGAAAGCCTATGGGATCCCTCATTCCTGATTAAAGATATTATATATCCCAGCCACATCCCCATTTTGATAACTCTGCTAGTACAGCACACCTATGAGATCAGTTCTGGAACTCATCTCAACCATAGATGGGTACATCCAGGCCCTATAAATCTTACCCGGGCTGGATTCAAGACTCAAGACTTTCCCGAGGCCTAGGGCTGCGTCAGCCCAAAAAAGGGACGATTACAGCATTTGCCGTAATCGGCCCTTCCTCCCTTCCCCGTAATCTTCTTTCGGATTCCCCCAACGTAGGGGAATCTGAAATTTCAAAAAAAAAGAAGGCTTCAGAAGGCTTTCTGTTTTTCTGATTTGAACAATATTTAAATTATATTCAATAAAAAAAATTTGAAACAAAATTTTAATTCAAAGTTTTAATTTTTTAATTTTTGAAAATCAGAGAAAAAAAAACATAAATTTTATTATAAAAAAATTCTGGGAAGAAAAACCCGGCCACACTTATGTGTGGAAACAAATCCGAGAAAATCTTCTTTGAGAAGATTTCTCAGAATCGTTTCTGGATTTGAGACGGTGGCTCCTTTTTAGAAAAGGAGCCACTCGTCTCAAATCTGACGCAGCCCTACCAAGGCCCCACCCTTACTCCCCTCTCTAAAACATCCCATATCCCTGTTACAGCATCTTCAGCTGCTCCTCTCAGTAGAAAGTTTCCTCAGGGCCCAACCCAGCTTACAAACAGCTCCTGGCACTCCTGCCCCACCATCAAGTTTATGGGGATCTGACATATTTATCCTGAGCGGAACACTGCCTGGAAACCCCCATGACTGCTATCCCAGACAAGGGTAGCAATTGGTTTCCCATTATACTGTATAATGTTGCAACTGAACCAATGAGGATTCAGTATTTGAATTGGGGAAGACAACAGTCTAATAGAAAGGACAGGAATAATAAGAATAAGGTATTGTTTATTATGCAATACTGTGATTGATATATCATATAGGGAAAGCCACAAGGGGGTGGTATAGTGGTGTTGTTCCATGCAAGGTTCAAAGCCAAGGAATAACTTGTGCGGAGATCAGCAGGCCAAATTGGCAACGCTCCTAATTAGGAGGAAGTGCCCACAATTTGATATTGCCATCATATTGGTTCATGTCATTAGATATGTCAAGGGGTGCCTCATTGAGCGCCCCCTGTGTATTATAAGATATGTTGGCAGGCAAGTCTGGAAACTTGGTTGCAACAATAACCCGCCATCCCCATACAAAATAAAGTACCATCTCTTCTTAATCTCCCCTCTACCTTGTCCCATATACTTCCAAAAGAGTATATGCTCAGCATCAACCAAAAGGGATCCATCCCCACCCACCCCAATCTTCTACCTGAACTGCCCCTATGCCCACTTACCCCAGCGGCAACAGATCTAAGCCCCTACCAATATTGATCTCCTGGGGCATAGTTTCCCTCAATCTTATCCCGGATAAAGGTACCCACCCCTCCCACCAGCTCTTCTATACAACTTTAGCTCTTGGCCCCACCCCTCCCAGCCCTGGCTAAAGGACAATCTTGGGTATTTAAGATCCCATAGCCATAGACTATACCAACTCCACCCAGGAGGCTGTCCAGAGGCTTGGGCCTGACCCCAATCTACAACCTAGATTTCCCCACCATGCCATTTATCTAGATGTAGGCGGGTAAACATCAGCCATCCTGAAGCTAGCTTACAACCTGTTGGGATGGTTGGGTGGACCTGCTGGCCCTGGCACCTACAGAGCTGAGCTACCATTTCTAACAGGCGGGCACACAACCTCTTGGGGGAGCAGTATGACTTCTTGGTAATGGGCTGAGGCTTACGTTGCGGAGGGAAAGGTTGGAACTGTACTGGTTTGGGCTCAGGATACTAATTCTGGGTATACTTGCTGGTATATGGGGTAAAAGGGGATAGGTCCTGAGAGGGGATGGAAAGAGCGGTATGGTAAGCAGAGGAGATGAAGAGTTAGGTAAATCTTCTTTGGTGACTGGAAGCTTCACATGATTATGGATGGATGCTGGGCATGTTTGGTAGTCCAGATGCAATGTGTGGCACCCAGCTCCCAGGGGGCTTGGGTCCCCTACAGTGAGCACCAATACTGCTGTACAGTGCTCTGGGGGTTAAGTTCTAAGAGAGCCCAGCTGGGATCTCTATATCCAGATCTGTAAGGCTTGCTCTAGCCTTGGTTCCGCCTTTGGGGTAAATAAGTGTACCACACAGAATCCACTTGAGCATCCCTTGAAACAAGGTATTGAAATCCCCAAGCTCCATGAGTCGGATGGAACTAATGCCAAGGATCTGTTGCGGAGGAATATCCCCCTGCAAGTATCTCTACTGGCTGCTACCCCTGTATCTTTCATGGATCCTTAATCTCCTTGAAGCTGTTTAGATGCCATATTGGGATCCTGAAAAGGGTGTCAGATATTTTCCCAGCATTGCCGCATCATTGGCCATTGTGGGGTGGTGGTGTTTGAAAATAGGCGGTACTTGACCTTTCTGGGGGTAAAATGGTTCAAGCTGATGCCCCAGGGCAACTTTTGGTTCTGGATACCGGTCTGGCAACTGGGGCACCCTATAGAGTGTGGCAGCAGCTTGTTTTTAACCTTTAGCATCCATCTCTCTTATATTTAGTCAACTTACCTGAAGTTTCTACACTTGTGTTATTAAGATATACCAGGTGTATATACTTTAACGGCTCTGTTTATTATTCACTGCTTTAATATCAACTTTTTGAAAATTAATTAGGCTGATACCAATCAAGGGGGAAGCAAAAACTTGGACAGTCCTTTATGAGGCTTGATGTCTCCAGTCAGCTATGTTATCCAATATTAACCCTTCAAATATGGGCAACATGTCATCAACCATAGGGCTGGGATGGGGTTGGCTGTTTCAAGCTGAGATAATGATACCCTTGTAAAAGTTGTCTGTCAGCTCCCAGGTGGAACCATGGATAGCTCAAATCAGGAACGCAGTTATCCCACCAGGGTTGGCATAGGAGGCCTAGAATACTTCAAGCCATAGAAAGTACATGTCCACGGAAGGATCCAGTGATTCTGGGATATACTTGTTTGTTCTTGGGGTTAAGGGTATGTAGATATTTTTGGTAAACGTCTTGATTGGCATCAGTATATGATAGATAATGTGTTAGGGATCTGGGTTGCATTTCTCAGGAGAGGTGTTTTGTCAGAATTATCATTTCCTTTAGCTGCTATTGATTGAAGTTAATCCCAATTTTTTACATCATTTTATTGCTCTGCAACATCAGTTTTTATGCTTTGGCTTCAGTGTTTTAATCCTTAAAGTACTCTTTAAAGAGTCTTTTTTGGCTTTTAACTTGGATATCCACCTATACAAGGTATTTTTTAGCTTAAAGCTTACCTTTTGGGATGAGAAATCTTGGTTCAATAATCCAAAGTCTTTTTGGCTTTTGGTTTAGTTTTTCCTACCTCAAACCCATCTTTTCCTGCTCTGGCTTAATTTGGTTATCACCAAGCTTCCTGATGCTCCCCTGTTCCTTGCTAACCATCTTTGGTTAGGCTATGTTTCCCCCTTTCTTAACTTTAAAAGATGAAGCATATCTTTGTCTGTTTGATAGGAATTCTTGATAGTTTTCTCCTTTAAAAACAAGCCTCAAATTTTTATATTTTAGGCCAATGATCAGATCCCTTTAGCTTTACATCAATTCCACTTGAACAAATAAATCCCTTCTGGCCCCTCTCTCAGCACCAAGTTGAGATTGTTTGATCTGCACCTCAAAAGATACTTGTTGGTTTTGAATCTTGTGTCTGCTAATTAGTTTGTAGCTTGCTCTCTGTTAGTGCTAGCTTATGTATGGCTCCATCTGACTTCATTTTCCATGGCTTGGGTAGGTTTTACAATGGCACTCAAGCCTTAGCTCTTGATAGTTTAATCCCCTTATTGAAACAGACCAATGCCCTGACCTTGAGTTTAGTCTTCTAGATCAGGATTCCATAGTTTAAATAGGGCTTTATTTCATAACCCTAGGATCAATCAATTGGCTTAGTCCCATTTTATATCCTATAGATTGTTGGGGGCTCTTATCCTTTTATTCTTTCAGTTTTCAACTACCTCCTTATATTTTGCTGATATAAATATCTTTGGCCTTAAGGCTTTAGTCTACAACCATCTACCCATAAGCTTCCACCTTACAGGCTTTCAGTTGAGTATACCCTGGATGATATAAAATAGACAGAGGTTCCAAAAATAAATATGCGTTTAAATTTGGCACTTAGGCCAAAGCCTACTAGCCTTGTTCTAAAATAAACTAATTTTATTTTGCTCCTATAGTCAGAATTGATAATCAATGATAAAACAAAGCCAATATCAACATCAACTAAGAATAGAGCTTATTTTTTATTACAAAATAAGAAAAAAATTACTATTAAAAATACTAAATTGTTATATTTTTTATTCAAGCCCAACCTCAACAATAAATCTACATAATATTAACATAAATTAACATATTGTTATATTTTTAATAAAAATTGTTATGTAACGTATCTTCATTTATAATAAGTTATTTATATCTATATTTATATTTGGCTCTTTGTTTTACAGTTGTTTTGAAATATAGTAGGTAAAAGTTTCCAAGCTTTTATTTTATATTATATTAGTGGTTTATTATAGCTTTTGGAACCACTTTGATGTGTTCCCGTTAACTCTTAAGATTGGACTAATCCTAGATTGGTTAAAACTGGGATTTATATAGTGTCATTTTAAGTCAACACAAAGGAACCTAAATACAAAAGCAAAAGTGGGGATGGCAGAATGTTAAGCAACCACAATGACATAATTTAACCAAGATTAATAGTAGCTCCACTATAAAAGAAGTCCAACTCTGACAAAGTTGTCACCTTCACTAATCTAATAAGTAAAAGATGCAGCTAATAGTTCCAATTTACAGAATGGTAAGATTAGCACCCTAAAATTAATATTAATAATACAACAATTTATTGCTAATATTAGCATTAGGGCATTTTAAAAGTTATATGAATATAACTTCATTATGCCCAAACCCTGAATAGCCTAATTTCAGACTAGATTTGAACCCATTTGTAATTTAATTAAGATTT